>KZ062142.1:196751-209509 GCA_002091835.1 Anopheles maculatus | reverse complement strand
CGATTTCGAGCGAAGCGTTTGATCGAGCGTTGCCGCCGTTGCACCCACGGTTGCAGGGACGGTTTTGTGGGTGGTCCACGTTAGCGAGACGGCCGTCAGAAGGCTTACGCGACGGAAGTGGAAGGGAGCGCAATGGTTGGGGGTGTTGAACATGAAGAACTGTGTTTTTTTTTTGGTTGTATTCTGTTGAACAAAATGGAACGGTCGAATCGGATGATGGTCCGTGGATTGTGACGACTGTGCTGGATTACGCCGGCATTTCGGGACGAGTTTGATGAATGTGCCCATTCTTTGCAGCCGTGAAAAGCTTTTACGTCAAGGTTATTTCTATTAGCAATGATGTATTGCATGCCCGTAGTAAGTAGATGGATTTCTTTAGTTTAATTGCATTGGTTTTGGTTTTTCTGGATATTGGTTATTTTAATAAACGAGTGCATCATCATAATACAGATGTTTTTCTGTAGCAATTCTGCAAAACGTAAAGTAATATGCAAATATTTTAACACTTTTAACAACGCAGTGCTAAACACCACCTAAACACCAGGTTTCGGCTGGATGGTAATGTCATGAGAATAGTACCAGACGACCGAGCCTAATACTGCCGAGTATTAATATTGCTACTAGTAGGTTATGGTTTGCATCGATAGATAACCGCCAAGTACTCTTCTTCTTCTTTTCTGGCCTGCTCCTACGAAGCACGTCTTGTAGACAGGGCCTGGTGTCCAATCCGTTTCCAGGAAACTCGGTCCATGGCTGCCGGAAAAACCAAATCGGCCGATGAAAAACGGTACGGTGTGGTGCCTATTTTTGATGAACGGTCAGTTTTTCGCCGACCCATTACACCAAACCGCTGGAGGCCTTTCGCCGAACGTTGGCCCAGTTTACCGATCGAGACCCGTGGAGCGTTCCGTCGATTTCGAGCGAAGCGTTTGATCGAGCGTTGCCGCCGTTGCACCCACGGTTGCAGGGACGGTTTTGTGGGTGGTCCACGTTAGCGAGACGGCCGTCAGAAGGCTTACGCGACGGAAGTGGAAGGGAGCGCAATGGTTGGGGGTGTTGAACATGAAGAACTGTGTTTTTTTTTTGGTTGTATTCTGTTGAACAAAATGGAACGGTCGAATCGGATGATGGTCCGTGGATTGTGACGACTGTGCTGGATTACGCCGGCATTTCGGGACGAGTTTGATGAATGTGCCCATTCTTTGCAGCCGTGAAAAGCTTTTACGTCAAGGTTATTTCTATTAGCAATGATGTATTGCATGCCCGTAGTAAGTAGATGGATTTCTTTAGTTTAATTGCATTGGTTTTGGTTTTTCTGGATATTGGTTATTTTAATAAACGAGTGCATCATCATAATACAGATGTTTTTCTGTAGCAATTCTGCAAAACGTAAAGTAATATGCAAATATTTTAACACTTTTAACAACGCAGTGCTAAACACCACCTAAACACCAGATTTCGGCTGGATGGTAATGTCCTGAGAATAGTCCCAGACGACCGAGCCTAATACTGCCGAGTATTAATATTGCTACTAGTAGGTTATGGTTTGCATCGATAGATAACCGCCAAGTACTTCTTCTTTCGTGGCCTGCTCCTAGGGTGCACGTCTAATAGACATGGCCTGGTGTCCAATCCGTTTCCAGGAAACTCGGTCCATGGCTGCACTCCTCCATCCCCGGCTGCATCCGATATCCCTCAGGTCAGACTCCACTTGATCCAGCCAGCGAGCTCGCTGTGCTCCTCTGCGCCTCGTGCCGAACGGGTCGCTGAGGGCATGAGTCCGGCATCCTTACCACGTGACCCAACCAGCGTATCCTTCCGGCTTTAGCAACCGTCAGGATGTCTGCATCGTCAAACAGCTCAGCTAGCTCGTGGTTCATTCTCCTTCTCCACACGCCCTGCTCGCACACACCGCCAAAGATAGTCCGTAGCACCCGCCGTTCGAAAATGGCGAGTGCGTTGGCGTCCTCCGCCAGCATAGTCCAGGACTCGTGCCCGTAGAGGACTACCGGCCGTATCAGTGTGATATATGGCGCATTTCGTGCGTTGTTGGAGTCTTCTGGATCTCAGGAGTTTGTGGAGTCCGTAGTAGGCACGATTCCCCTGAACAATGCGCCTTCGGATTTCGCTGCTTACGTTGTTATCCGAAGTTACGATCGTGCCAAGGTAGCAGAACTCCTCTACTACCTCGAGATCGTCGCCGTCAACTAATACTCTGCTTCCGAGTCGTGCTCTATCACGGTCAGAGCCTCCGGCAAGCAGGTACTTTGTCTTCGTCTCATTGATCCTCAATCCAATCCTATCGGCCTCGCGTTTTATTCGGGTGTACGCTTCGCACACCGCCGCAGATGTTCGCCCGATGATGTCGATGTCATCCGCGAAGCCAAGGAATTGGAGAGACCGGGTGAAAATCGTGCCCCGGATGTCGAAGCCCGCGCTTCGCATGACACCTTCCAGAGCGATGTTGAACAGCAAACAGGAGAGTCCGTCCCCTTGCCTCAGTCCCCTGTGAGATTCGAACGATTCCGACAGCATGTTCGACACTCTCACCTTGCACTGCACACCGTCCATTGTAGCCCTCAACAGCCGTACCAGTTTCGCAGGGAAACCGTACTGCCGCATGATGTTCCATAGCTCAGTGCGATTTATGGTGTCGTAGGCTGCCTTGAAGTTTCCAAGTACTCTATATCGACTGATTACATCTGGTACTTGTTGAGAAAGTTTTGTTTCACCGATGGGCACCAATTCTGGAAGAAATCGGATCCAATTCAGATCCGGACAAGATTCACCAAGTTGCGAAGAGATGAATACAAATGACCTCCAATGCAATGTGATTTTACCTTGTTAGACTTTTTTTTGTAGGGTTATAAAGGGTCTCTGATATATGCCAATTTGCTGCAAGCTACTGATTCGCAGAAAGTCAACATTGGACAAACCATCAACCCGATTCAGCACGATTTATGCGCTAAAGTTGTGGAAAGTTGGACATCTCGGACACACGACGTAAAGCAGTTCAATATACACCATTTTAAAGATGCAAAATGCTTTATTGATATTTCTTTACCATAAATCATACTATTTCTAGTTTTCTAAGCTGCCTTTCGCTAAGTGCTAATAGGTTTGTTAAAGCCTTAATAGAGTTAATCATGATGAAAGCTAGAAAACCAAAACGAAAACAAAAATTTTGAAGTTTAGAATTGGAAGACGCCGGCGCAAGTTTTTTGGCTGTATCGAAGACTTCTTCAGCTGGCCAAACCCTCTCGGTCTTGCTAAGCCGGAGTATATTAAAAATAATTAAGTTATTTAAAGGAATGCCGTATCATCTTCTTCTTCTCTTGCTCTACAACCTCAGTAGATCTTAGACTGCTATTTCTAGCTTTTTATGCTTCTAGCTTCTTCTTTCTGCGTACGGGTAGGAGGTCCGGACGACAAAGCAACCAAACAAGCAGAATCCTCGTTACGAATTAAAGCAAAGAAAAGAATTTACAATTTTCACAAAGGAGCGTTCAAAACCACCTGCTCTTCAGTGGTGGTTTTCAGGATTTTTGCTCACAGGGTATAGGGCAGTAGTTTGATTTTGTTCAACAAGGTTTACCAAATAGAAAAACATTGCTAAATGTTACCAGAGATCGTCGAAATTATATCAAATTACAAACGTCATCGGCTGATGGTCTTCATGAGAGTATTTTAAAATAGAAACAAGCTAACAAAGCTACAAAATTAAATCGAATTCATTTCAATTTTCCTATAAATAAGTGTAAATGAATGAAACCCCCAGAGAACGCACACTGTTCGGTCTGCAACGTTTGATTCTATTTGTCGAGATCAAACGATCGCGATTGCTTGGCTGTGATGGTTTGCCCGGCCGTATTTTTATTTTCCACATTTTGTGCATATTGAACAAAAGCTTGGCACAACAGTAGTTTGGCAAATAAAAGCAATCGTTTTCAACGAAAAACAAAACACGAAACGATCCTTTTACATGAACCCAGTCTAACGGCAGATGCAATTTAATGCTGCCATTGTGAGCCTCATACCAAACGCTCGAGTGTAACATCGTCTCGCATGGTAACGAATTCCTGGTACAACTGGACCCAGTGTAAGTCAAGCGTGTTTTTTTTTTTTGTCCGGTTCGCTTTTTCACCCCGTAAACGCACACCATCGTGTAAATAAAAAAAATACACAGGGAAATGCGCTCCGGTGCAAAAACGTTACGAACCCGTGGCATCATCCAATATCCTGGCGCACATTCGATGGAAAATCGGAAAATACGGCGGAATATTAACAACCGCGGAACCGTTGCGCGATAATTCAGCGCAACGATAACCCGCGATCGTAGCCAAAGACCTTCCGGGACGTGTTGAAGTTGAAAATGGCTCGTTGGCCACAACCGGCAAGTGGATTTTTCGGTGGTCCATCGCCGACCCGCGCCCTAGTCTTGTTGGGAAGCCAGCTTGGCTCGGCCTTTCCAAACACTCGGTCCTGAGTGCGTTGTACGGGAGTCAGTCGGCCGTAGCGGCTGGAACGATTTATCGCGACATTTTACGTACAGCTTCCGCTGTTGAAGGTTTGTGCGAGCGAATAAAGTACCCGCACGTGGCACCAAATGGGATGACTTATGGGTTCATCATGCTCAGGCCTGGTTCGCATTTTGCGGGCTTTTCCTGCCACCATTTTTTTTTTTTGGTTTGTATGCTGTTGTGAAGCTCCTGTTGCAGCACGGCTGGATGATGTGTAAAGCCAACCGGGGTGCGTTGTACATGTACATGTACAGCACCTTCAATGAAGATCGTTGGCGAACGTGTCTTATCGTAATGCTATCGAACTTATTGAATGGAAGAACTGATGTGGCAGCAGTAGGCAACGATGATACATCGCTCGTACGGTGCGCTGCACATTTTCTGACTATGTCAACATGGGCGAAATTAATCACAGACCGTGCAAGAAAAACGGTGATGCGATTTCACTAAATTTGTAACCATTTGTTAAGACCCTGGTTTTTTCCTGGGTGGGCTGCTATACTTACGCACCTTAAACTCTTTTAAGCCACCCATTTGTCATGGGTGGCGTCACCCATCTCGATGAGGATAAGCCAAATGGTAGGCATCAAATTAGCTTGCGTATTTGTTTGGCAGCGTATGGAGCACACTAAACCGACACCACCGTAAGTCCATTCGTGGACCGAACCCGTAGAGGATACAGTACCGGATACACTACCTTCTGCCGTTGCCACCGACACCTTAACCACTGCCCACTCGCATACAGTGCTTATCCCAATTCAATTGTTTGGAAATTATTAAATTCTCGTTCCCAAACAAACACCCATTAGCGTATTACATCCCTCCCCGCCCATGCGGACCCGAGAACCCAAGCCGAGAGATCTCGGCGTCGGTAACGAATGATCCATCACGGTTCGGAGGTTAAGCAAGACGACCTTAAATCATTCCATATTTGCTCAGTTCTGATGCGGAGCCTTTTTTGTTTGGTTTCGTGTTGTGAAGAGTGGCAGCCAAATTGTGGAACCGGATGGGAAAAATGTGTTGGGCGGCAGATCCTGTTTCCTTTTTTCATCCGGCTTGTGTGTGTGTGTGTGTTGATTCTTGTCTCTGCTTACGGAGGCAGCCCCAAAAAGCGCCGGCACCCAGAATGGGAGAATTTTTCATTTTCATTCTCCCACCGCCCAAAACTCAAGCTGATGCTAGCCGGGCTCTTTTGTGGTGTCGATACCGCTCATTAGCATCGAAACGTAACGCATCCCAGGCAGCTGGGTTTGGTTGTGTGTGGCGCTTAATCTGTTAAATAAATAGCATCGAAGAGGGATAAGCCCACCGGCAAAGTGATAAATGGCTAGCAAAGGAGATATTAGAGAGACGGTTCCACTCTGCCCAAGCCAGCGCCATTGCTCCACGCTATTCAAACAGATCTTCACACCGATCGACTCCCATCAACGCGAACAAATGCTCTATGCAAAGCTGCCCATTGTAGAAGAAGAAGAAAAACATGTTTGAACAATGTTGCCCAATTATTGTCCACCGGGATGCTCGTGTAGCACAGTCCCCGTGTACGGTTCGGTAATTGAGCGAACGATTATTACGCCATTACGCCGAACCGACCGCCGGTAACCTTATTTCGATGGTTCTGTGGACCGTGAACGTGTGAAAATCTATGTCTTACACTAGCGGCCCGGGAGCTACACAGTTGACAGGAGGTTTTTTTCCGCCGTCAGACAGCTAATTAGCGCTTATTCAGAGACCAACAGCTACTCAATGTCAAATGGCTGTCCGCTGTGTTCGCTGTTCGTCTTCTGGTGTGATTAGACCAACAAAGACCGAAGTTAAATGAATTGATTGTGATACTCATCGCCTTTTCTTTTCGGATGAATGATGAAGCGAAAAGATAAACTCTGCGTTACGCAAATTGTTTGAAAAGGGTTGATTTTGGGGGTAAATTTTACATAGAATAGCAAATGAAAAATGGGTGTATTGACAAGTACTGTTTGAGAAATCTACACAAAGGTGTGGGCTTTAAAATGAAACAATCTCCTGTTTTTTTCGTGCGTTTGTAGCCTTGTAGTCTTTATTATCAACATTTGATCATTTATCTAGCTTAAATACATTACCTAAATTCATCGTTCTGCACAAAAAATTCAATGTCTGATGACATCTACTTTTCTCCAGATGATGTCTTTGTGTCTGGTTGGGTTTTACTACGTTTTTAATTTGCATTTTTCATGATTCATACAATATTTAACATGAACGATGTGACATATACCTATATTTTTTAACAGTGCTTATTAAATTTGGCTAAATTAAAGAGTTACACACTATAGCTGCGGAACGTATGAAAACTCCAGATTGTATGCAAAGAGATTGCTTAGGTACGCTGTTTATTGAGAGACTCATATTAGTGGAAGTTTAGAGTCTCGGCTTTTGTATCGAGCGCTCCTCGTATGGTTTCACTCCTTAACATCTTAACCCACCAGGCTCACGAGTTATGGTCAGAGTGATCCTGTCCTTAGAGCACAGTTAGTATTCAACAACTCTCAGCATCTGTTTGACTGTCATGTCGCGTCGTCACTTTTTCGTTTCCGTCTTTGTGATTCTCTTTAAGTCAGTTTCAAGATACATTGTTAAGCTTGTTAGACAGAGGTTTGTTGACATCAATCATAAATAAATAAACAAATACAGATCCAAGTCACCGGTTGTTGTAGTTATGGAACTTTGAGTTCTTGTTATAGAACACGAAAAAGGAACGCTCTCAATAAGGTATTGTTAAGCCCGCTCCAGACGAAGCGCAAACTAGATTGCAAAATAAATCGCGAAGGCTGGCAGTAATGTCATACGATACGAATTTGACAGCATTTTGTTCGCAAAATCGTAGTTGCGCTTGGATTTGCGCTTCGTGTGGAGCGGCTTTAACGATTCATATATAGATGACTTGTTTCATGATTTTCCAATTTTTGTATTTCAACCTAAACCATCTAGACAACTCAAACTTAACATTATTTCAGTAAGATTGTACCACATTGAAGAGAAACTATATAAAAGATCTTTGCAACGCAAACCCTCCAGATGCCTGCAACTATGTGTGCTCGGCAAAAACTAAAATCATTCCAGATATCGTTGCACGGACCTGTTCCAATACCGAACAAGGGTAAACAAGCGTGTCAGTGATCGCTTGCATGCATCATCTTCCATCTTCTTGGCTGCTGGCACTTCTGTCTTGAGATGGAATTCTCGGTCCTCCCCACGCACCTTCATGCTTCCACCATCTACTTCCCGCCACTGCAAACTGAAACTGAAACCACTCGATGCAATGCACGAAGGGAGCGCGAACGAAAGTAAATAAATAAAACAAAAACACACACACACACACACACAGAATGACAAAAACCGGGTTGTAATCGATAGATGAAGATCGTCATCACCCGCCACAGATGCTCATGATTTATTGATTCAGCATGTTTTGCATCTCGTGTTGACTCGCGTTGTGATAGCCACCACCGCGCGACCAGTTGATTGGGCGAAACAACAACGTAAAAATGGTAAAAGATGATCCAAAAAACAAGGGAAGGGTTTAATCGGAAACGGTCGGGGAACGGGACCAAAGTGTAAACAATGTTCATCAGCTTAAAAGGGTTTTCGTGCCCGCCAAAGCAGAAGATGAAAGATGTTTGCATACATCCCGGCGTGTACCCGCTATCCGCTATCCGATGGTTTGATGCCGTTTTTATCATTAACCGTTTTTACGAGCCCTGCTTACGGCTGCACAACTTTTGACCAACTGTCTCCGGTCAGCACGCGGTACGATCGGTTCCCTTTTCCACTTGCCACGTATACCCACGGACAGACAGTATGGGACATCGTGTTTACAAGATCTTGATAAATAAATAACGATGAGTTATGGCAGAACGGTTCTCGCTCATCGGAAGGAGATTAATGAACCGAGGGTTTCCCAACGAGTCCCCAACGAGTGGGAAACATCTTCCGGGGAAGATAAGTACATTACCTCCACCATTATCCCACCGGCGATTGACGGTTGTAGCATATTTTGATTAATTTATTTCTAAAATTCCGTCCACCCGGGCTACGCGTTCGATGGTTGTAGCTGGCAGCCGGATTACTTCCCAGTCCGGGTGCATCTAGCGCTTTAGGGAATTTCCGTTTTCCGCTAATTCCTCTGCCGCAGCACCCGGTGTAAATCACTCTCCCGGAGAATGGTCGTCTCCACGAGTTGTCAGCTACGATTACGCAGCACCGAGCAGGTAATCGGTCGGATTATCGTCAACCGAGCGGGCCGCGGTCAGTAGGCCATCACCATCATCGTCATCATCGGCAACGGTCGTGGGAAGATGGCAGCTTCCGTAAAACGGAGGCAGCTGTTTACACCAAGACACTGCGCACCCACGAAAAGCGAACATGCCATGCATCATCCCGGCGACCGGTCGGAAGTGCGCTTGGCCGTGGGCATCCCGGATGAGATGATGAGATAATTTAATCGCCGCTCAAAGGGGAGCTAATTCGATCTTCCAGTACGCCGGTCAATGGTCGAACCAGGTCGCCTGCAGGGCTCGCGGCTTCATAATTAATCAATCAAACACGATTATTATTCACTTATTGTCATACCGCCGTTTTGTGACCGAGGCAAGGTTGAAAAGCCTGCCAGATTAATACAACATCCGATCGGGGGGGTAGGGAAGATGCTACCGGCTGTTTTGGGGTTTACTTGTCCACCGGCTGTAATCATTAATCATACCGCGTAACAATAAGTCAAAGGGCCAACCCTCGCCCCATTTCGTAGATGATTTGATCGTAAAAAACACAAGTGCCTTCGCCTGTGACTACACACGCTATGGGGAAGACGTCATGCCGTTTTGCACCACTAATCAATCGACCTTCAAGCAGTAAACGTGTGTGAAGAGTTTGGATCGTTTTTTTCCACACATTGCTCACACGATCCCATCACTAATCCGGGTGTAAAATCGTGCCCGAATGGGCGATTCGATTCGAGCACACAAAACTGTGTGATCGGTAATTTAATTATCCACCAGCAGACAAATGATTTGATCGTGAACGATGACCGATCGAGCCGTGACGGTGGAATTTACGTAAACGTTATCGTGTTCGCTGTTTTTGTGCTTCATGAACGTTTAGTGTTTTCATGTAAAACGAATCGGTTTATATGAAACGAATGGGAAAATCGCTTCCCAAAACGGTGATTTGGGTATTAGCTATTGGCACTTTTATTCGCTATATTGTTTTAAAATAGATAGATAGGCTAGAGTGGTGCAACTACAGGGGTATTACGGTGTTGAATACCGCTTACAAGATTCTCTCCCTAGTTATACAAGACAGACTTGTCCCATTCGTTGAAGAGATAGTTGGAAACTATCAAAGAGGATTTCGAAACGGAAAATCAACCACTGACCAGATATTCACCATGCGGCGGAGCATCAGCTACACTCCTACCATCTCTTCATTGATTTTAAAGCCGCATACGATAGCATAGCCAGGGTAAAACTATACGACGCAATGAGCTCATTTGGAATCCCGGCCAAGCTTACCAGGCTTGTACGTAAGACAATGACCAACATCACATGCAAGCTGAAGGTGGATGGAAAACTCTCAGGGCCCTTTGCTACCACCAAGGGTCTGCGCCAGGGAGACGGGCTTGCTTGCCTCCTATTCAATCTGGCGCTAGAGAGGGCCATCCGAGACTCGGAGGTGGAAACTTCGAGGACCATCTTCTATAAGTCACTCCAGATCTTGGCATACGCTGATGACATAGACATCATTGGTTTGCAGCTCTTCTATGTAGCAGAAGCTTACCAAAGGATCGAGCATGCGGCACTGAACCTCGGGTTGGAGATCAACGAGGCAAAAACCAAAATGATGGTGGCACCACCAGCGGCCCTGCTAATAAACACTGATTTACGCAGGGGTGATGTACAGATAGGTGATCGCACCTTCGAAGTCGTCCAAAACATCACCTACCTGGGGTCAAAAGTCAGCACCGAAAACAACATAGACATTGAGTTCCGCGCAAGGGTACTGGCTGCCAACCGGTCATACTACAGCCTGAGGAAACTTCTCCACTCAGAATACCTGTCGCGACGGATGAAGCTGGTACTGTACAAAACCTTTTTAGTCCCAGTACTCATATACGCCTCTGAGACATGGACTCTGTCCAAAACTGACGAAACCCTCTTAGCCGCGTTCGAGAGAAAGATGCTCAGAGGTATTTTTGGCCCCGTATGTGGGGAAGGACAACGGGGGAGCCGCTACAATGACGAGCTCTACGAGCTGTACGGTGAACTCACCATCGTGCAGCGAATTAGGCTCGCCAGGCTCCGGTGGGCTGGTCATGTCATGAGAATGGGACCGGACGACCCAGCCCGTAAAGTCCTTTTAGGCCGTCCACATGGACAGAGGAGGCGTGGTAGGCCCGAACTGAGATGGAATGACGGCGTTGATGCGTCCGCCAGAACGGCTGGGATATTTGATTGGCAGACTACGGCGCCAGACCGTGAGCGGTATCGAGGATTGTTGCAGCTGGCCAAGACCGCGAAGCGGTTGTAGCGCCTGATAAGTAAGTAAGTATTGTTTTAAAATTTATTTTTTGTCTCTGATGCTATATCGATACCAAAAGTGTTTGAGCAAAACTATGAGGGGATAAGATGTAACAAAACCCATGATTGTGATTTCGTTTGGTAGGAGCGAAGCAGAGTAGAGTTCTAATGTTCATTAAGAAGCTATAAATATAAGTACATATGACAGGGTTGAGTGTCTTGAGTGGTATCAAGATCATCTTTAAAACATTATTCTCAAGACCCCTCAAAGTATCATACAAAGTGTATGTCACATGGGCAGCTTCATCCAAGACTTGGATAACTAGTTTTGGATAACCCTATCCATTTTGTTCATGATATTTATCGTCATTTAGACAGATGCTTTAGACCTTGTAGGACATTCAGTTCTTACTACAAAGGAACGGTCCGAATTTTTGTTTTCGTTTATTTTTAAAGGCTTTGGGTCTTAGAGACCTCATTCGCCTCTTTCAACGGTCCGAATAGGAATCGATTCCTCGGTATTGTTTTTGGCGTTTGGATTCTTGGTCAATTTCTGCTGCATTTAAAAGTCCCATGATATTTCACAGTGAGCAGGAGGTCATTCACGTTTAAATAGTTCCATCAATGTTCATAACATCGCAAGATCTGGACGAGTGTCATGCACATCCTAACGCATTTAACGCAACGTCTTCAAAGGATCAGTTACTAACATCGGAAGCTATTCATTGCCAAATTGTTTAACGAATTGTATCCACTGTGTGGTGCGAGTCACCCTGTAGTTTAGTATAACAGTTTATAGTAACTAAGATAGTGTTAGTGTAATGTTAGGATATAAATAAGCGCACCGTAGCACACTAAGTCTCCTTTTGCTCACCACCATCCGTACTGGCGTCATGTGCATAAAATAAAGAAAGTTCGTCACACATAACATGGCGATCCTGCCAGGAGTCCGTTTTAAACGTGAAGTGCGTGCGTGAAAACAAAAAAAATTGTGAAGTGTATAAGTGCACCGTCCTGAAATTAACATCGAGCCAGATGTATCGCAACACAACACAACAGCTGGAGGACGACAAACGACGTGAGAGAGCCCGAGCGTGATTAGCAATCGTCACACAACCGCTAACACAGCCACGCAACCAATACAGCCAGAACACGCTATCCACAGTGAGCGAGAGAAGATTGGAATGCTTAGCGAACGCTACACAACCGCTAAGACGTCCACGCAATTCCAGCAGCGAGAGGACGATTATCGATGATAAGCGAGAGAGTACCCGTATACTTAGCGAACGCTACACAAACGCTAAGAACGAAGGAATCATCCGAGAGTCATGTTACGTTATTTCGTGCTTCGCACGACTAAGCCACTCTCCGGAACGTTACATGTTACACACTACTCGCCATAAATGTAACCGTAAATGAAGAACCGTCGCCCAGAAGAAACTGTTACGAGACAAGCCGTGAAGAAATCATCTGTGAAAACTCCAGAAGACATCCGAGGGACGACTCCATCGTGAATACATCACCGAAAGCATGTGAATCCGCCATCGCTTACACATCATCGAGAACCGACGCCGAGCCCGCCATCGCAGATGCGCCATCGCGATTCCAACAGCCTGAAGACACCAAGAAACCACGTGGCTGTATGACCCCTTGAACCCAAGCGAACCAGGTGAGTGAGCAAATGTATGCG
>KZ062142.1:181867-194796 GCA_002091835.1 Anopheles maculatus | reverse complement strand
AAAAAAAAAATAAACTGTCCTATCAGTCGCAAAACCAGAGCACTACACAGGATACGACACACACATGCAACAAAACACCAATACCTAACACTCGGACAGCCGACATACTCGGCGTTACCTTCGATAGACGCCTTTCTTTTATTCCTCATTCCAACAGGGTTAAGAAGGAAGCCAACTCCCGGCTGAACCTGTTCCGGATGCTCGGAACCGGCAAAGCTAGGGCCTCCCGCACAACCCTGAACCGCATCATCAACGCTTGGCTCCTACCCAAACTACTCTACGGCATCGAGATTGTTTCCCGCGAGAGAGCAATCTTCGAGAAGAGAGTAGCTCCCGTCTACCACACTGCCATCCGCTACTCCACTGGTGCATTTGTCACCAGCCCGATCGTTTCCCTCCTCTGCGAAAGCGGTTTCCTTCCATTTGAACTCATCATCACCAATAGACTTGTCGCAGCTGCAGCTCGAATCCTTGAGAAAGGAGTCGACGCAACTGCCCTCATTACCAGAGCTAACACCGTCCTGCAACAACTCACCAACCACCAGCTCCCTCCGATCATCCAATCCACCCGCCGGGGAATACGTCCCTGGTATCAACGTACTCCTGCCATAGACTGGGAACTAAAACACCTACTCCGGGGAACCGGAAAAAGTAGCCACATCGCCAATAGCACCTTTACGCACCTGATCCAAACCAAATACCAGCACCATCACCACATCTTCACAGACGGCTCCGTTAATCGGGTGTCAGCCGGCTGTGGGATCCATTCCAACCACGATAACTGCGCCATCAAACTTCCTAACCATACTTCTATCTTTTCAGCCGAAGCAATAGCCATCCGACTTGCCGCAGAAGAAGGACTTCGGACCGACATTCCGAACGTCATCTTCACCGACAGTGCCAGTGTTCTGACCGCCCTCGAACACGGCCTCTCCAAAGACCCCCACATCCAGCTCCTTGACGACATCCCATCATCACCTGCAATAACTTTCTGTTGGATTCCGGGTCATTCCGGAATCGACGGAAATGAGAAAGCCGATCGACTGGCCAACGAGGGTCGGCTCCGTCCAGCCGAACCACACAGCGCTCTTTCACGCCGAGACACCATCCGCTTCACTAACGCAATAGTCGCTCAACACTGGAACACCACTTGGCACAACCTAGACCTCTCTACAAAACTCCGCTCCATCAAGCACAACACAGCACCTTGGGATGATCCCGATTCCAGCCACATCCAACGTGTCCTTTCCCGCCTTCGCATCGGTCATACCCGCCTGACACACTCCTACCTTCTCGATAGATCCAGTCCACCACTTTGCAGCTTCTGTGGCGTCGACATTACGGTCCGCCACATCCTTACCGATTGCCATGGATACACTACACACCGAGCCACCTGCCAACTTGATACCGACCTAGTCATCATACTATCACCCGACAAACAACAGCAGAACCGCCTCATCCGATTTTTACGCATCAGCAACCTGTACCGAGAAATTTAAATCCAACGCACAATAGTTTTACCAATATAAGAATTTCATGTAATAGATTAGAGATTGGTAAACAAAAAAATGAACCAGCATCTAAAGCTATTTAAATACCAAATATGATACTTGCGAGAAAACATTAATTTTACTCACTAGCCGATTAGTAAACTCCGTGCAGGAATGTTAAAACACAAACAAACTGACCACACCAGTACCGATATTTACGAGACGCAAAAGAAACGATCGATGATCTGTTGTGTAAATACTACTTCTAGGAAAGTTTTCCGTAACGTTCGTTCTATGATCCACTGCCCCGAACGACTGCGCTGTGCAAAGCGGTGTAAATTATGAACTGTTGTTCCTGCAAAGCTTTCACCATGCAGCCGATGCAGCCAGCTCGCCATTAATTTTCCACCACGTACTCACCCTGTTTGCTTATTTTGGCTACCCCAAAACCCATACCTTCCCACGTCTAATCCCATACTGCCACCGTCATTTGAGTGGTATTTATGTTTGTGTGTGAGTTGCTTCCGTGTGTGTGTGCGTGTGCGTGTGCGTGTGTGTGTGTGTTGCGCGTGCCGCTCGAAAGGCAAAACATCAACAACAATTGCTCGAAAATCCATTTCCACCAGTCAAAACACAATCTACGGCCGTAACGTAGATTCACGCACGATCACCACGCGGCTGGAGTTCGAACCCCATTTATCTCACTACCGAGCCGCACTTTTACAGCCGGGTGATGCCTGGTGGGGGTGGGGGTTGTGGTGTTTGGAGGGTGGGTTTTATTTTCTGACCAAACAATCGTTCGTCGCGACCACCGATGGAAAACGGGCACACATTTACGAGCTAACTGGAACGGTCGTTTCGAGCGACATTGGACGGGAAAAGCGGATCAGATCATCGGAAAGAGACTAAAGCAGACGACGGATGACCGCACACGCGATCCATCCGTGGGTGGTCGCGTGTATAGAGCGCAAAAATTGTACCACACGGACTGTCATCGCTGTCTTTGCTTCCGATGTCTAATGTCCGATAGGCTGATTGCCGGATACAGGGCTATAATTGCTCGCTGTGAGAATCCGTTTGATAATGTCATACTTTGATTAGAGTAGCGTGCCGTTCGAAGAATTCCAACTGAGCAAGTTGGTAAAACAATTTTAAGATTTAACTGCCATCACGCAACGAAACCTAAACAACTGTGTTACAGTTTTTAAACTCACCTTTTCTTAGAACGCGAGTGCCAGAATGGGCCAGTAACGAAAGGGAATAAAATTCTTGCGATGTGTTACGGCTGATCGGCACCAATATCCGTCACTGGCAGCCAGTCATTTCGTAAAGCCAGTACACACGGTTACACTGCGCAAAAGCGACCCATTTTTAACTGCCTAATGCAACCGAATTCCTCGTAAAAATGGGTTCCACTTCAAAAGCGTCCACTGTGCGTACCCGTTCTACGGGTGGCCGTTTATTGCGCCGCCGGGATTGATTTAGTAGTCAATTATCAAATGCCCCAGTGGCCATCAAGGAGCAATTAAATTGCCTCACCTAGACGCGTCCGCACGGTGAACCATCTCGATCAAACGTAAAACATCACACAAACGGCAGGACGGATCAACAACAGTACAAACGTACCTCATTGGTGAGATACATATTTTTAGAATCCCTTATCGCATCGGTCTCGAATCACACCGGTGTCTGGTGTCGCATGGAATTTTTATGATCGTAGCGAGTTAGAGCCAAAGTAACGACAACCGTAACCAAATCATCTTTCCACGCCCGAACGGCTCGGTGGCAAACGGTGGATCGAAGAGCATGACGAATCTTCCGACGCGTAAAGTGTACCGGTGAATGGTTTTTGGTTCGTCGCGATGGGGAGGTTGATGGTGGAAGGGGGGTTTTTATTTTCCCCCCATCGGGCAAGAGGGATCCTGCTGTCATCGGGGCAGCTGGCGATCAGACGGCGTTGGGATGGTAATTTATGTGTTTACGATGGATTAAACCGTACCGTTTGGAGTGGAATAAATCATATCGGAATGCTTAAGATGCGTGTTGATGTTGTGTTCGATCGAAAGTGAAAGCATTGTCGTATCGGCATTAAATGGAAATGTATGACATTTTACTGCCACTTTCGATCGTTTGCAGCTGAAGAGCATAGAATCGTTTGTGCTTGTGCTTTGCCGATGGTTGGTTGATGGTTGTTGAGATGCTGATGGAATTGTAGTAGGGTTTTTCATACGCCTTTTGACGTTTTACAGTTTTTTAAGCGAAGGATTAAATAAGAAATGATTTGTGGGACGCGGTTTTTGAGAGTAATTGAGAATAATTTGAATTTGAAAATTTTTGTGTAGTATAAAATGTTTTTTTTTTTGTGTATCATAAAACTGGTATCTATTGTACTCTAGAGGTTTTAATTCTTTTCTATAAGCAATCAGTATCTACAAATGAGTATCTGTAAGTATTATTAGACTCAATTCTCACGGGTTTGCCTTTCGTGCAAGAAGTCATCGGACGCAAATACAGAGCATTAAGGCTTAAATTGAATCTAAATTAACAAAAATCTTTAACGACCCCTTATACCGAGATATGGCACAACAGAATTGAAGCATTATAAATATTGTTTTCGCGTTACGCTCACTTTAAATAAATGTAGCGCTGGCGATTAAAGGAGAGAAACCAATTTGCTTCTATATAAATAACTTCGGCTTCTACTTCAGTCAGATTGAAGATATTGAAAAAAGGTTTTAAAACGCACTGGTTACATTTTTAGGAAAGGTTTAATGTTAGGAACAATCGACGTATTATCGCTTCTTAGCTAGATCAATGTCTCAATCCCTCATTTAACTTCCCGGCAACGAAGAATGCCTCATGATACCGGACAGGATTACACCAAGATAACACTCAGTGCGGCGTGTTCGAACCTACAACTGAAATAAGGCGTCAATTTTACTATAAATTCAATAGGCTTTGTCTTTAAAAAGATTACAGAGAATTTTTATTGAGAGCAGAAGGGTGTGATGACTTATAAAATAGTAAATATTTGTGACGTGTTTATATTAAAGAGCTATACCAGTTTTCAACCGAACCGAAAAAAACCATGAATGTCCATAATTTTGGCTAAAAAGGCTATTATTTTGATTTCTAAGCTGAAGAAGAATCATGCTGCTATTTTCAGCAGATTGAAAGTAAATTCGGTAAGGCGAATATAGGATGTGTAACCATTTTAACGTGTATTTTTAAAACAGTTTAAACACTTTTCCACACTTTCCTTGCTTGGTTTAGTTTGTTTATCAACAGTGGTTACAAAAAATAGTTTTGCTCATGTAGGTCATCAAGCTGCCAGATTTTGACGTATAGTAAAAATCACTGTGAAATCCTTTAGGAGTGAAATGGTTAAAAGCTAACATTTACTTTATACCTACTTTCGACAGTTTATCAAGAGTAAAATGTATTTTTTAACAAATTTAAAACATGCAGTTAGGTTTGAATATTTTTTGAATAATTTAAAACAGTTATTACAAAAAAGTTCTTAAAATGACTGTATGTGATTGCGCTGAATCAGGAAACTTGTAGAAATATTGGTCGAACGATAATGATTCAACAACTATTTATGTTAACTGTGCAACTGTGATATGTTACATAATTAAAAATTAATCCAAAATCAACATTTTTTACAAAGGTTAATCTGGCAAGTAAAACCATGGCTCAAAAACATAATTATTAATTATGTTGCATTTTAACGGAACGGCTGTCAATAACCTATAATCTAACAAAAACAAATCAATTACAAGATTTGTTATGCAATAATGATTTAATAGGAACGTTTTTAATCATACTCATTATGTCATTCATATCCACAAATGTATCTCTTTCGTGTGAACGTTATGTATAGTCAGTTATGGTGAACCTGTTAACCTGTGAACTGTTTGTATATTTTTATTTCATTACTGTAATTATGATTTAACATTGTTCAGGGTTCCATCCAGTTCAGTACCAGCAAATTGATTGATATTTCATTTTGTTTTTAAAAATCTAACCCCAGAGATGCATTCTATTGTAAGCTAACAAAAGGGAGATAAAAAGTATTGATCTATTTTTCAACATTCACATTTGCTCAATGTATAACGAACACTATTTATCATTTTTCTTTTTCTCCAGTTGGCCTTGCTGGAACTATTGACTAATGTCTCGGGAACCTTCTGCTCCCATTACTCTAACGTCCACCATGGTACACAGTTTTACGGCCCCTACCGTTAATGTTTGGCCGTTTGGTCCGAACCGATTGTTATGCTTCAACCGAACCATAAACGTCCATCTCCGTCCATGGAAATCAATTTACACCGTTCCGTTACACACAGAGAGCCATTCCGGACAGCCGTTTGTCTTACGGTCGGTCGCTACCTGCACCTCAAGTCAAGATGTTAAACGACTCGATTGGCCACGCGTGGCACTGTTCACCCAGCGGGACTAGCGCACCCCCCCGAGAAGGCTCTGAAGCCCGCTGCCTGTTCCCCGAAATAAAGCCAATTATTTTATGACCTCTAGCCTCGGTGAATCATTCCCGGTCAGGCCAGACCTAGACAGAAAGGTATCGAATATCAACGAAAACACACACACATACACAAACACCAAGTTTCTTAGGCTCTATTGCAGGCGCTTCGCGTGGTGTGATTTGCATACGGACGGACTGACGCGTCGAAGATACCACCGCAGCCAACATATGTCGACCGGCTCGGCATGCTCTAATTAGTGTTGCATTAACAGATGTCATTTGTATTTAAATGAGTTTCCATATCCATTTTCACACTCGACCGGGCCGCTTCCTTCCGTTGGGGTATGGAAACGTCAGTGCCGAAGAATGTGCGGACGGTCCGTTTTCTTCCGCTGAGACAGATTGGGAAAGTTTGAAATTAACAGCAGCAGCAAAAAATGCAGAACCCCGTCTACGGTGCCACGGTCTGCTGCTTGAGCTCATAAAAAGTGAATCCTTCACTTGGGTAAAGAAACTCGAGCCCGGACGAGCGCATGATGAGCTGAACAAAGATTCAATTTAGATCCGATCAGAGCTCGTCGTCCAATCTCGATACAGATGCTGGCACATTGGTTTCGTATATGTCCATGCGTGGATATCTGGTTTTTCTCCACTCAACTTTTTTCTCCCCCAATTCACTCGCCCACCCCCGCAAGCCATGTTCTCTTACGCCCTTCTGCTTCAATTTTCCATCTCAGTGACTGAGTGCGATTCGTTCCCGCTCGTTCCCGTGATGGCTCGTTATTTATGACAGTGATTTGTCTAGAAGCGCAAAGGAAAACTGATCCCTTCGGCCGTTGCTTTGGTTTCGCTCGTTGCTCTATTTTTGAACGAACCGAGCATCGGCTGCAAACAGCATGCGGCGTAGGGTCGGCGGAATTAGGTTGAGGAACGGAACACCTCGCAGTCTCGCATGAGGAGGGTGTGTGTGCGGTGGATGTACCGGGTGGCAGGACCGGGCGAAGGTCTCATCTCTTTGAACAGCAAAATATAGAATAGCACCAGAAGAATAAATAAATCTATCAGCATAAAAATATTTAGATTATAATTACCAGCACTGGTATGGTTTCGGTTAGTTCGTCAGCCCACCAAACCGAACACGGGCCAACCGAACAAGGTTGAACCAAGTGTAAGCCCGGTTTCGGAACTCGGTGCCGGCAGTCTGGCAGCCGGAGAATGTTGCTTGTGCTGTGAGATAGAGCAATCGAAATTCCGTGCGTTCTGTTCAGTTCCTGGAAGCTTTTGCCGGATCGGTTTTGATGAATGGCTCGTACGGATGATGTATGCATACGGGATTGGGCGCTGTTACTGAGACAGTGGAGTGGCGTGTCAGCAGATGGAACTGGAGTTTTGTGTGTTGGCAGTGGCAATACAATTTGCCAAAACGGATGTCATACAAACAATTATGATATTGGAGTTGGAGGAGTGTTGTAAGGTGAGGAGCACATAGATTCTAATATATTCAAAGTGTATCTGTTACATAGGGTTTAATATGTTATGAATTTTGGAAGGAGTACATATTAGTACTCAAGCCAGGTTGTCTTTCATAAATAGAAAAGAAAGAACATTTTGATGCTATAATTTTGCAACTCAGTTTAAATGTGTGTAAGTAAATCTCACATCGAAAGTTAATTAGGCTTTTGATATGCGCCAAACAGCAGAGAATATCACCAAATATTTAGCGTAATTAAACACCTTTTTACAGAAAAAGTTTACTTTATATACCTTCTATACTATATCTTCTATATATTTTTAAGAGGTCCAACTTAATCGCCACCCTAAGCCATTGTAACTACACTAACAAACAATGGAATTTTCTTCTTCCTTGGCTCTACAATCTTAAGTTGTTTAGACCTGCCAGTACTTGCAAGTCTTCACTAAGATGACTCATAGCTGGATAGTGAGTCCTGCGTCCGGATAAGACGGTCCGGATGAGTTTCGAGTTCATACGCTGTGCCTCGGTCATCCGACTGAAAGACGGAATAATATCCAAGATATTGAGATAAGAATAGAGATGGAAAGAAAAACTGTTGCAAATGCTTCTTCAAATCAGTAGTTTAAAGAAGATGTATATAAAACTGGTTTTATAGTTTTATTTGTCGCTGTAAATGAACAGTAAATTTGCCATTATTTTGCTAACACGATATGTGAGACAAGAACCGAATTTTTAATGGTCTGGTACCATGACTGTACCAAAATCTTCATGAATATTGCAGCTAACATGAAAAGAGAGGTAACTATAAATTAGTAGCTTTGCCGAATTAGTTATGGAAATGCCATACTTTAACCCTATATTTACGCAAATTAATACCCACAAAGGGCTCAATTATTCCGTTTTAATTCTAATACTTACCCAACCTTGTCGCTTGTTCTAGAGTTGCCAACAATTCACAGCTAAACGCTATAATTCATACCAGCTATCAAATACTATTTTTGAGTGAAAAATTATAGTGCTCATGAACACATACGCGCTCCGAACCGATGGAAGAATTTAACAACATTATCAAGAACCCAACTTCTTTTGACCGCTCGCACTCCTTGCCGGACTGGTTCCGGGGAACTTGGGCCGGCAGCAAACGCAAACCTTATTCTCGGTTAGGTTTCTGCGGCATGTTGGTTGAACTGTTTTGCCTGTATGACTGATTTTCTAAGAAACGTAAGCGGCAACGTCAAACAAAATCACGTCCCGACAGTATCCCACGAATCGCTAGCATTCGGACCCGTTTTTCGTTTCCGCGCTTATCAAACATATCCACCAGTGCACCTGTTTGCTTGGTTCATGCATCAACACAAATTAATTGCCATATTGCCAAGCATCTAAACACCCCAAACCCTTGGCCGACTGTGCCACTCGCTTGCCACTATCGCTCATTCAATTTAGGTGGTGTAGGATGCTTGTTTAGCTTTCATTTTAACGTACCGAGTACACTCGCACCTGAAGCATTTCAATTAATTCCGTGTGGAGTGGAGAACTTCACGCTCCGGACGGGAGCACACCGTGCAACAGGACAAACAAGGACTAAAGTGACTCATATATACACCAAACACACACTCACACGGCAAATAAAATCATCGACCGCACGGAAATGAAACGCGTATTCGCGCGATGGTTGTACATTTTTTATGATATTATGATATTCGTCCTTCTCCGATGCCGTACGGTAACCGCGAAAAGGTGTCGAAATGGAAAGGGCCCCACCAGGAAGGCACACTGACTTACGCGCGGCTGTGGAACGCCTATGCGACACGTCTTCGGGATGAATCTTTAAGATCGGGCGTTTTCGGGCGGACCAAATGGAACAGTCGCCGTGCACCGCCGTGTGTTTGTTGAGGTGAACGACGCCAGCGAGCAATAAATAAATTGTCGGAAATTTTGCGTTCTGCTTGAGAGGCAATAAAATTTTTAGTGCTTTCGTTTTGCGAGTGAGTTGTGGTTGTTTTGGCTGTACATTTAGCGGCGATCGGGGGTACACCGAGTTTACCCGTTTGCTGGCACGGCACGGAACAACCCTTCGAGCCCTTTCACCCGGCGTTCGGTGGGAGTAACTTTTCTCATCCATTATTTATAAAAGCGCCCGAAAATCCATATACGTTAATAAAGTTCGCCAGTTTCCGAAAGCTGTGCGGCCGGAGCTCTTGGAGAATGGTGTGGATGGCTTTTTTGAAGGGGTAGAAAAATAGGAAAAACAACACACACAAACACACTGCGAAACAACCTTCCAGTACCTTGCTGTATGTTGTGCCAGTCGGCGCTCGATTTAAAATGTCCCGCACCTCGTGGGATTATGATGTGGTTTAGCTTTTAGCCCGTTTGAACTCTGTAACGCCTGTTATCGCCCGCTTGAGCCCCATCCCCTAGTGGAAAGCTCTTAAGGTGAACGATTAGATGACCGAGGTTCGTTTCGAAATGCGTTCCCAAGAGTTGTTGCTATTACTAGGTATTATTATTTTCTTTACAGCAGCAACAACAGCAAAAAAAATCTGAAGCGTCCCACATCATCAATTCCCTTTGGGGAAACTCATTCGACCACTCGTATTTGAAAGCAGGTGTTTTTGTTTTTAAACACCGACCAGCTAAAATCAGATAAAAATCTCATTAGGCAAAAAAAAAACGTCCTCATACGCACACCCGTGTGTGTAGCTCTCGAGTGAGAGCTTTGGCCAGATCTCGATACTGCAAGATTCTCTATCCATTTTCCATTAAACAGAACGCTAGAATAACGCTTCACAAACGAATGAAAACATGGCGTATCGGCCAAACAGGTCGTATATCGCTTCCAAAAGCGTACGTGTGTAAGTGTGTGTGTAAGGGTGGATCGAGAGGATGTAGATATTGAGTGAATGTAAATAGTAAGCTGTATATGGAGGTGGTAAACAAACAGCCCACATGCTCGTAGGCAGGATATGCATTGCGTAAGTATGGCCAGGTCAACGAGCGTCAAGCGTTTGATGCTGTTGCTGATGATGATGCTGATGATGATGGTGATGGCAATCCAGATAGAAGATCGCTATGGATTCCTGGTGCTCAGAATGGGGACACTATCAATTTAGCCGCCTGCCTATCCTCCACGGCACAATGGCTAGAAGGTCGAACGATTAACTGTACTGGCGCAATCGGAGCTATCCTATAATGCTTTTCAAGCACAGTGGGATTAGACCGATGGCACGTCCTGACAAGATGGGAATTTGCATTATATGACATACTTACAGGAAGAAAAGCGGAAGGAAAATGGATATATTTATCTGCTCTGGGTATACGGTACAGATAGTTCTAGCTCACAAAATACAACGCAAAACAAGGGTTCCATAAGAAATGGTTAAGTTCTTATGTTGCATATAGAATGAAGCTGTAACAGGTGTCATATGTATGATTTTCGGAATTATGGATCACAATACACAACGCAAAATAATGTCCCACCAGATACCAGATAAAGATCTTTTGATAGAATCAGTTTTCCATAGAAGTAGGGGAGGAATAATTAATTTCATAAATAATTGTTAAAGAAATTTGAAATATTTATTTTGCTTATAAATTAGATTTATCAAATTAATGAAATGGTAACATAAAAACTATGGATAATTGTTTTGTTATGCGTCAAAAGAATATTTCAGACTGGTAAATGAATCATCAAATGAACTCTTATGAACCTCCAATTTAGCTAAACTCAACTGATTCAAACTGCAAACCAGCTGATTCAAATTTATTCAATCTTATACTTACCGTCCTTGACAACAGTTTTACCCAAATAGACCCCAGCTCAGTGTACAACAGTTCACTGTCCATACGCTAAATCGCGCAGCAACACCGGACACCCAACGATGCACACACGTCGGCAAACACTCCGTACGCAGTGGTGCAGTGTACGGGTGTGCTTTTAATTTCGGTCCAGCTTCTAAAACGCACACCTGCAATCGGTGCTATCTGCACTGCTAGAAACCAGGAATAACATTTCACTTATCAAAATTCAAATAAAATTCCATCTCATCCTTCTACTCCGGCCACCGGTACCCGATCGGAGGATGGGTGCGAGCAAGATAAAACCACTCGCTATCGGGTCGTGATGGAATCCGTTCGAAATAAAGAAGTCCTGCTCACGAGCGGCTGTGCTGTTTTGTTTTCGGTGCAGTCCATTCCATTTCACTGGCCAGCAAGGCGACCCGAAAGCAGCTTTTCTCCAATAGGTAGCAAGCGGGGCACAAACGGACCCGATACGTTTACGGTTTGGGGCGAAAAGGTTTTCCAAGATCCACTTTTGGGCGATGCCACCGCACGACCGCCATTATCCTTTGTGTCCAGCGTTTAGCCGGTTGCACAAGTAAATTGACCATTTTTCCCTTTTCGACCGATACTAATCTGCCGGTTGTGGCTCCGGTGGATGCTTGCCGGTGGAGTTTTTCCGTTGGACGAAAGTTATTTTGCTTATAAATTAGATTTATCAAATTAATGAAATGGTAACATAAAAACTATGGATAATTGTTTTGTTATGCGTCAAAAGAATATTTCAGACTGGTAAATGAATCATCAAATGAACTCTTATGAACCTCCAATTTAGCTAAACTCAACTGATTCAAACTGCAAACCAGCTGATTCAAATTTATTCAATCTTATACTTACCGTCCTTGACAACAGTTTTACCCAAATAGACCCCAGCTCAGTGTACAACAGTTCACTGTCCATACGCTAAATCGCGCAGCAACACCGGACACCCAACGATGCACACACGTCGGCAAACACTCCGTACGCAGTGGTGCAGTGTACGGGTGTGCTTTTAATTTCGGTCCAGCTTCTAAAACGCACACCTGCAATCGGTGCTATCTGCACTGCTAGAAACCAGGAATAACATTTCACTTATCAAAATTCAAATAAAATTCCATCTCATCCTTCTACTCCGGCCACCGGTACCCGATCGGAGGATGGGTGCGAGCAAGATAAAACCACTCGCTATCGGGTCGTGATGGAATCCGTTCGAAATAAAGAAGTCCTGCTCACGAGCGAATGGCGGCGAGGGCTGTGCTGTTTTGTTTTCGGTGCAGTCCATTCCGTTTCACTGGCCAGCAAGGCGACCCGAAAGCAGCTTTTCTCCAATAGGTAGCAAGCGGGGCACAAACGGACCCGATACGTTTACGGTTTGGGGCGAAAAGGTTTTCCAAGATCCACTTTTGGGCGATGCCACCGCACGACCGCCATTATCCTTTGTGTCCAGCGTTTAGCCGGTTGCACAAGTAAATTGACCATTTTTCCCTTTTCGACCGATACTAATCTGCCGGTTGTGGCTCCGGTGGATGCTTGCCGGTGGAGTTTTTCCGTTGGACGAAAGTCCGAAAAAGTGCCGATCGCCGACATCGGTTCATGCCGAAATGGTTGTGGACAGGTTGGTTGGGTGCTGGGAAAAATTGTACGGTCAACCCATTCCTGC
>KZ062142.1:142169-181825 GCA_002091835.1 Anopheles maculatus | reverse complement strand
AAAAAGTAAACCATTTTGAGGGCACCATTGGGATGCAGGAATTTAACCAACGCACTACCACAATGTAAGTGAATCGAGTAGGATAGGACGGAGAGAAGACAACAGCAAAAGAAAAACAACGTCTGATAAAACACAAGAACAAGAAACCTCCGAACTGTTATCGCTAGAGGGATGAAGTTTTCAAATCAAGACACTGGCTCGCAAGACTGAAAGGAACGACCGAGCCGAGCTAGATAGCTAGAGGATGTGTCCGACGCATGAAGATGGGTAGACAACGATGGGTTCTCGGTAATAGTTTTAAAAGGATTTTTCCATCCAATCGGTTGAGGTTTAACGGACAAACTCGGCGAGTAAAGTTTTCCTCGTTTTTTTTCTCGGAGGCTTTTCCGAGCGTAGGGTTTACCTTTCGTCTGCGAGCTTTTCCAACAATCCAACCAGGACAAATGAGTAGGGGGGACCAATTTTCGTTGCAAATCCTTAGCAACAATGATCTATCAGTTGCTGTATGGAAATGGGCCGAGATGGGGTTGTCCACTTGCCATGGAGGTTAAGGATCAAAATAAAACCTTTTGACTTTGCCTTCTCGGGAGGAGCAATGGCACAAGTTTTGACCTCATGGTATGTCCTAGTATCGGTGATTCGATATAATGAGCCTTAGTTTTTTGCGAAGGGAGAAAGACCCCGAAACTAATGCAAGATAAATCGAAACCAAAACTCAACCCAGGCCCAAAACTACGGGAAAACACACAAAACTCACCTCAAACATGCATTCCGCTACTGATGGAAAAGGTACGATTCCGGGTTGGCGACCAGCAAAAACCCATCATCACACTAAGCCGCTCATTAGCAAGAAGTTGGCAAAAGCAGATTACAGTTCTGACATCTGGGATTGCACGAACCAAAGCGGATGGTTCATTTTTAGCCCATCGAATGCGCTCCGCAAATCATCCGCATCTGACTAAGCCCTTGGCCCACCTTGATTGTGTCCCGGGACGGCTAATTTATGCACCGGTATTATTCCGCCGCACATTGCGTTTCCGAAAAGCGAGCCCAGGCAGGAGAGAAGAGCAGAAATAAAAACTTTGTTCGCCGAGTTTTATTTGCACCCTCCGAAAAGCCTCCCCGCAACAGCGCTGGCAACCGGATGGCCAAGAGTCGCGGAACGGTT
The DNA here is from genome assembly GCA_002091835.1 of Anopheles maculatus. NCBI lineage: Eukaryota > Metazoa > Arthropoda > Insecta > Diptera > Culicidae > Anopheles > Anopheles maculatus. The sequence continues at coordinate 180,657 of KZ062142.1, read as the reverse complement.
TTGCTAATTTCTTAGGCTTCGGTGTTTAGTGGGGGTGGCGTTCATTAGTTGTTGCCCGGGTCTGGTCTTACGCGCCTTAATTTGCTGATCTCCGGCGGGAGATGACACTTTCCAGAAGGAATCGCACCGCACCGCGGCAAACGAATGTCCGCGCGATGCCTTTCGCGCTAATCCTGGCCCTGAGCCGTGCACGCGGAATTGTCTTCCTGTCGGTCGTTATTCGGAATCGGAATGCGGGTGGCCTCCCACTTGCCATGGAGGTTAAGGATCAAAATAAAACCTTTTGACTTTGCCTTCTCGGGAGGAGCAATGGCACAAGTTTTGACCTCATGGTATGTCCTAGTATCGGTGATTCGATATAATGAGCCTTAGTTTTTTGCGAAGGGAGAAAGACCCCGAAACTAATGCAAGATAAATCGAAACCAAAACTCAACCCAAGCCCAAAACTACGGGAAAATACACAAAACTCACCTCAAACATGCATTCCGCTACTGATGGAAAAGGTACGATTCCGGGTTGGCGACCAGCAAAAACCCATCATCACACTAAGCCGCTCATTAGCAAGAAGTTGGCAAAAGCAGATTACAGTTCTGACATCTGGGATTGCACGAACCAAAGCGGATGGTTCATTTTTAGCCCATCGAATGCGCTCCGCAAATCATCCGCATCTGACTAAGCCCTTGGCCCACCTTGATTGTGTCCCGGGACGGCTAATTTATGCACCGGTATTATTCCGCCGCACATTGCGTTTCCGAAAAGCGAGCCCAGGCAGGAGAGAAGAGCAGAAATAAAAACTTTGTTCGCCGAGTTTTATTTGCACCCTCCGAAAAGCCTCCCCGCAACAGCAACCGGATGGCCAAGAGTCGCGGAACGGTGTTGCTAATTTCTTAGGCTTCGGTGTTTAGTGGGGGTGACGTTCATTAGTTGTTGCCCGGGTCTGGTCTTACGCGCCTTAATTTGCTGATCTCCGGCGGGAGATGACACTTTCCAGAAGGAATCGCACCGCACCGCGGCAAACGAATGTCCGCGCGCTACCTTTCGCGGTAATCCTGGCCCTGAGCCGTGCACACGGAATTGTCTTCCTGTCGGTCGTTATTCGGAATCGGAATGCGGGTGGCCTCGTTGCCCTCTCCTGCTCTTTCTCTCTTTGTCATGTGCCTGTTTATTATTCATTGGCGTAATTTATGCAATGCGATCGGTGTTGTTATGAAATAAATAATTGATGGGGCGGTTTTGCCACCTTTTCAGAAAACGGCAGCACAAAAAAAACCAAAACAAAACCAGCAGGCATTCAAACACCGTGAGAAGAGTCTACCGAACGCATTTCGTCCTACCATCATCACCGGTGGAATGCTTTGGTACGATTTTGTTTTTCTTCTAGCTAGAATAATCTAAGCTTTTTTTTCCCCGGTGTGACAGAAAATAAAACACCAAAAGGAAGTGGCTCTGGTTGCTAAAGTACGGAGGCGTCTTAAGCTGGCAGGATTAGGATTGTATGTTTTTTGTCGCTGCGGATGAAGAAGTTTGCGTTTTGACATTCCGTGGAAAAGGTGGGTGGAAAATTGAAGGTGGCAGTAAGAGGCGAGTGGGCAAAAAAAAAAAGAATAATTAGATTTGGATTTCAGTCCACAAATGCGAGCTGGTTTTCGAATGGATGACGCTAAACAGGTTGCAAGGATGGTTTTTGCTATTAAATTCGCCTTGTTGCATCCAGAATAGATTTTGGGATTAGCGAAAGATGCTGATGTGCTATAAACTATGGTATTTTAAAAGTGACTTTTATCTGTGAAGATGATTCTACCATTTTGTGTTGATTTACCTTCATGTTACCTTGGAACAGTACCTTCTTATGTTCTTGGATTTCGATTATCTAAAACAGGTATCGAGTCCTTGCCGGGATCTTTCCAGTGAGCGTTTTCTATCCTTGGGAATTGATTGTATCTATATTGTTGAAACAGCTTTGTTGCATATTAGATTAAATAAATACAGTGAGTATTTCCAAACTACCATGAAGCGTTATGTATCCCCACAATTCGCACATTTAATGCTCACAAAAATTGTCCTACAAAAACTCACAAAAATAGTTCTTGAATTCCAGTTCATGAATTTGCCAAGATCAGCCTTTGATTTTTCTATTTAGGCTTTTTCTACATTCTAAGACAAGAAGAGCTATAGACTGCAGTGATTCATGATCTAAATGATCTAGGTTCTAATGACTATCTATCAATGACTACCCCGTAAAAGTTTTATGATTCTGCGCTGTTTCATAAATACTCAAAAAAATATTTTTATTTCACTACTGATGATCTTCTGTGTGTCCCATCTGGCGATCCGTTTGTCAGGGGCATCCACTTTCCATGCACCTTTTTATTCTTTACCTTCAGCCCCTCATCACGAGATTAGAAGGCATATGTTGCGACCGGGATGACTTGGTCAATGCGTATGCTGACGACATCTCCGTAGTGACTAGCTCGTCCCTTAAAATCGAGCGGGTGCGAGAAGCTTTCGAGGCGTTTGGAAGCATCTCCGGAGCCCGCCTAAACGTCGACAAAACCAACGCGATCGACGTTGGACACACTACACCAATCACGAGCATCCAGGTCCCATGGCTTCGGACGGAAGAGAGGGTTCGGCTTCTTGGAATTTTGTTTTCCAACAATATCCGAGAAGCCATGAGCCTTAACTGGGACTTGCTGATTCACCATATCCGCCAGTTGGTGAGGCTTCATCGTGTAAGGGACCTGAATTTGGTGCAGAAGGTTATTCTGTTGATCACCTTTCTGTTGCCCAAACTATGGTTCGTTGCGTCGGTCTGTGGCGCTCGCGCAATGGACATAGCGAAGGTGACCTGCACCATAGGCTCGTTCCTCTCAGCAGCTGGCATTGCCCCGTAACCGCAATGGGCTCAACGTTCACATCCCAGTCATCACAACCCAGGCGCTGCTGACGAACCGGTATGTTGCGGAACAGGGGTGTCTACGAGTCGGAGCCCAGCACATCGCATGTGCTGGAAACCCACCGAACATTGCCTCTGTTCCGTCTACATACCCTTGCCTGCGAATCGTCATCCAGCAACTGGGTTATGTTACAAATCCAGGGATTCTCACCTTATTCGCCAGACACTGACGGAGAGATTACCGGAGTCCAAGGTAGTCTTGGAAACTCCGTCAATAAATTGGCGAAGAATCTGGCGCAATATTCACTACTCCAACACGACGTCCTTTCAGCGCAGCACGCTATACCTCCTGGCTAATGGCAAAATTAGTCATGGAGAGCTGTTATACAAAATAAAAAGCGTCCCATCCTCGTCTTGTTTATTTTGTCCCGCAATCGACACCCTGGAACACAAGCTCGCTGGTTGCTGTAGAGTTGCAGCTTCTGCAGCAGTGCATTAGCTTCGTGATTTCAGGGTGTTCAACATCGTCTCGTTTTTCGTTTGATTTGCTGCGTTTTCCTATACTAAGTGACATATGTGCAGAAAAACGCAGTAAAATCCTCTGTTTATTTGCCAACTATGTCATCCACATCATTGGAAACAACGATGATGCGATTGGCATGATAATCCTTCGTTATTCTTTGTTCTAAATGTTTAAATTTTATTTTGTACATTGTTGTCTCTATTTGTAAGCACGTTTGTAAATAAATGTTTTATAAAAAAAATGGTATGTTTATTTGTATTACACGTATTTTTTAGTAAAAATAGAATTATTTTTAATTAATACATGATCGAAGCAATTATAGCTAATGTTATCGCACGTATCTAAGATACACCTTACAACAGTTGCAAGCGGCCGTTCTCATCATTGTTGTGTGACAGTACAGCCTAATACCACCGGAACCATAAATACCACACAACTGCACCATAAATCGAACCCGGCACCAATTGTGCAAGCTATCACTACCGAGCGACTTATAAATTTATCACTCTCGTTAAGCTAAACGATACCGCAAACAAGATCAATTCACGGTGATTCACCCTACGCGGTTGTCGGCGTTTTGTCGAAAAGTGTTCGACAGATAAAAATAATATCGTTCTTTAATTTCCCGACACGCACACGCCCTACGCCCAACCGTTCCGAGCGACTCATTGCCTTCAGCACCCTTAACGTACACCACACACGCAGAAGAACCATCGCAGCGCACCGATTGAGAAATCAAACCCGATGCATACATGCGGTGACCAATTAAGAAAATCTCATCCTACCGCCGCGTCTAGTTCCGAAAGTGAAAATCCTCTAAAAACCATCACCGCTCGGTTGTCGCCTTTTACGTTAACACCCAACCCAGCTTTGGGGTACGATAACTGGTACTGCCCTCGGTGCCACAGTTGCCGCATTTTCGGTTCACACCAGCTTGCGAGTGTTTTCCAGCACACGGGCTACGGCTACGGATGGTGGTACGAACGTGTCCATACATACATCGTCGGCCTCGGCATCTTTACGGAGAGCGTACGGTTAAACGAAACGACGTTTGGACACTAATCCGTTCCAATATCTTCATGACCGACCATCGCACCGCAAAATGGGAACCTTGGACGACGACTCGCAGCGACCTGGAGCATCACAGAAAACCCACCCCGAAAAAACCCGGCGATGCGGTGTTTTGTGTCTTGTAAACAATTTTAATAACATTTCACGCTAATCGGAGTACAACATTGCCTCGGGGTGTGTGTGTGTGTGCTACGGGGGAAAGATGGGGGACCGTGATTGAATGCGTCGTTGACATCGATGCTTTGTGCGTTTCTCTGTTTGTGTACGTGTGTGTGTGTGTGCTTGGTAGAGAAAGGGCTGCGAGAAGGTAACCATCCTCACAACCTGATAGGGCGTGTAGCACGTGGTATAATCGGTTTTCCGGTCGTTGTCTCTTCTCCGGGAGGATTGTGTGTGTGTGTCTGTTTTTTCTTCGCCATCTCTTTTTCTCCGTTTCGGGTGTTTCAGGGTGGATCGCAGTAAGTCATCGTATGGGTGTGCGGGAAATGGGAAAGAGAAAGTGAACAGGTCCTAAGCCGAATGAAGATGTTAACACGCGCATCACGCATGAAACGCTAGAATAACAACTTGACGATCGGTGAAGGTGGTAACGGTCTGATAAATTTTTATTTCTTGTACAACACCGGCTACAAGCGAGCTGACTGTGTCCTAGCCACTGAGGACAAGTTTTTCTTTCACGATTTAATAGTTTTAAAAGTTTTGTTTTCCGTTAAGGCATCTTAAAATACATATTTTGCTCCAAACGTGCTGCATATCGATCGGAACATTTCCGAACCAGAGAAAACTATCAAAACAACGTCGCAATAATCAAAAATAAACAAAGCGTGTTTACTCTTCAGTAAAGCTGAAATATGAAAACACAAAAATTCATCTGCATCACGCGGTGCTCCGGACCAGGATTGTAACGATTACATCTCGTTTCCCACTCCGAACACATTATCATCAACATCTTCTTGAGGCGAGAAGCGAAAAACGAAAGATAAACTACCATCAACAGGCACCACTCGCACCATCTTACCGTACATTATTCTGGAACCGTTGGTTGGGCCCTGCTCGATCCGGCTTATGTCACCGGGATGTGACCTTAGCCGGGCTAAGAATGGTGGCCGGGAGTGTGCGAGGGCGAAGGTCACAAAACGAGATTTGAAGATTATCACGGTGTGCGTCGTTGGGTGCCGCCGTCAAGAATGTGTTCGTCTCGTTGCGACGAAAATGAAACATAAACACGGCCCGAAACGCGTGCCTGATCCAGATCAAAGCCCGTGGAAGGTTTCCAAGCGCCCGCGGTACAATGGCCGGGGGGATCCGGGACGTACGTAGCTCGTTGAAAGCAGCAACAGCATCTAACATAAACATACGCATCAACCCCCTACTCTTGGTGTGTGTGAGACCTACGGAAGCTGATGGTCGACTTCCTGGCCCACCAACAAGCCGCTTATGAGAGGCGCGCGAAAAACCGAACCCCAAATCTTACCTTCCGGGCCGGGTACTTGAGACACCAGACTGTATGCAAGAACCGCATGCCAAGGTACGTACCTTTTCACCGGTAACCTATCGACGGATAGAAAGGCTCGACCGGATCAAAGGCAGAACAGCAGGCAGAGGAGTGTCCCAAACGTTCACCTTCTGATCGGATTACGGTGAGACGGAGGATGGTGAATCGGTCGGGAATGGGTAAAAGAAATTGAATTCCCCCAGATTTAGGGCGTGTGTGTGTGCGTCCTATTGACGGAGCTGCACGCTGAACCACAAGCTCAGAGTCACGATCATTTTTGAATTGGTTTTCATGTTTTTAGCACAACTGGGAACTGAGAAATCTGTCAGCGTGTCAACCGAAAAGGCAGTAATTGTGTAAAACACGTACATCGGCGAATGGTAATCGGAACCTGCAATTGAATTAGAAAATGTTCCCATTTACTCGGCTGGTTTGTGACTCGTGGATGCTTATTTCAGTGTAATGTTTCTCCACATTGATATATTGGGAAAACCCGGGGAAACTTCACACTCGTACACAGACAGCCACATGAACAATTCATGGATCTATAACAAATGGAACGAGGAATTTCTGTGACCTCAACAATAATTATAGCTACAAGTTCATTGTAATCCAATTACCGAATCTCGTTTGCTGGAAGTAGTGTTCAATCGTGTACAAGTTTTTGGAAAAAGCGTGAACATTAGGTGTTTTAAATTTAAACCTGCAGTAAGAATTGTTCCAACAATTTGGAAACCCGATTCGCATTAAACCTGGTTTGTTTCATGTGCTGGCTTATTTGAATGTCGGTTTTTATAGTTCGAAAAATTGCGGAATTACCTAATATTTTGGAGAATCAAAAATAAGGAAACGAGAATCAAAATGCATTTATTCATGTTTTGTAAATTACGATCATTCTAAACTATACGCGGTTTTAGTTTATAGTTTTAGTTTGAGTAACAGGCTTGATATTAACTAGTAAAGGGTAAATAGTTTACAGTTGTTGGTCTGAAGTAAATAAATGTGCTTCTCTCTGTGTTGATGGTGAACTGATAGTCTGTACGATGGACGAAGATACAAGGAATTATGCCTAGAATTCACAAAAATGCCTTGAACAAAGATAGTGATATTTTTCTACAGTTTTTTGAAACAAACGATAAACAATCGCTCTGAAAGCTAGGGAGATGTGCGTAAGGAGCTAGATTCGTAATCTTCGATATGAAATTTTGGAGTTTCTATCGATATTAAGAAAGTGTAATAAACGATATACCATCTTAGAACATTATTGCGATAGCAAATATTCTTAGCAACATAATATCCGAATAAACACTAATGAATTTTATTCAGTTTTAAAACATTCTTCTTCTTCCTTGATACTACAACCACGCGAGGTCTTGGCTAGCTATTCATGGATAGTCAGTTCTGCGTTTATTTGTAGAATATTGCATGTAAGAAAGATGTTTTTCACAATTACTGAAAGTTCTGGTTTACGCAAAGAATGTCCAAAGCCTTCTTACCTCAATATCTATACTTCAAACATATATTCAAGCAATAAAATAATTTTATTGATTTTGAATAATTTGTCGATTGAATCTCGTCCAGAACATTTCCCAGAAATCAAAACCAAATATTTACTTTGAAAAAAATATCCTCAAATGGCACACCAATACATTTCTCAAGATTTTAGCTTAGGCTGAAGCCAAAGAGTGAAAGAAAGGAGAACTGCTAGTTATTAAATGATACTGGCTCTATTAAAACTGCACCAGCACTTAATAAAAGGCGATTTTATTTAATGAAGTCCTAAAATAAGTAAAAAAAACTCTACCAATTGAATTCAACAAACCCAACATAAAGTAAAGAAAACGAGTGCACAAAGTACTAAATTGTTTATACACTGAAACGACTGTAAAAACTGAACGTAATATGTACTAAATGTTAATTTCTAACATTCCACCGATTCCTGGAAGCTTGCTAATGCTGTGAAGAAGCTTTTAGAAAGTTTTGCCCGAAAATATCCAAATCCTGATGCTCCGCTGTCATTTGCAACTGTTGTAAACTGGTTCGCTAGCAGCTGACGCTTCATCGGAAGCATGAAACCGATTCGAAACTTTTGCCCAAATTTTCCCAATCCTAGCAGCATTATCCTGTACAAACTTTTCCTTCCACCTTCAACCCCTCCTTACCTCACCCATTCCCGACTTACTTTTCCTCTCGCTTGTCTTTTTATTTGTCTGGCACGCACCATCCACCCCACCCCCGAAAAGGATGGGAATCGAACCTGTTTGTATCCAGCCATCCGCGCTCATTACACTAATTGAATTTCACCACCAATTGGTGAAGTTTCCGATACTTTTAAATTCAAATCGGTTTTCTTCGACACCAGCTCGCCCACCGGTCGGCGAAAAGGGGTTGAGTCAGCTGTTGGCGGTGGCGAACGAAAGCAATCCGGCTTAGTTAGTCTGCGCTTTTCTTTGCACCCGGTTTGCGTCTCACAGGACTATTACGATTGCCGCCCCCCGATTTCGTGGGTCAACTCCCGGAAAGCAAAACTTTTCCTGTACGTCCTTCCTGCCCTGCTGCACACAGCTGGCGATGAACCTGGGAGTGCCCAGTGACGGACAAACGTACGATTATTACCCAATCAAATTAAGCTGATTATAATCAAATAATTTCTATTATCGACTAAGCCGCACGTGGCCGAGGGATGAATTTCCAGGCGCTGCGGGGCGAAAAGGTAAAACCAAAGTACCGCCCGATGGGCAGAATTTGTTTCCGGTGCGAACGGTCCGGTGTTATCCTTCCCAGCACAGCTGGAAACACAAATAGCAGCATTCGGAAAGAAATACTTTTCAAACTTCTTCACCAACCCCATGGGACCTGGACGACCCAGGAAAGTTTTGCTTGCAGGAAGCACGGGGGAAACAAATATCCAGCACTGCTGACACTTGCGTTTCGTAAAACTTTTGCCCACCGGGCGACGATAATGACTGAGCGGGTGGGAGGCGAAAGTTTAATTCACCTTCGAACTCCCGGACGTGGGTCATCGTGGGCAGAGGGCAGCATTTGTGGAAGATAAAATGAATGATCAGCAAAATTTGCGAATCGAGTTGCAACGCACTTTTTAAGCACGTAAGAGATTAATTTACAATCGCCTTTGGGTGAAACGAGAGCCAAGGCAATTCGATTCGGTGGCCATTAATCGGGCTTCGACACAGTTCGAACATTCGCTCCCGTTGGATCACTTCTGACAACACGAAGCAACAAAAATCAACCCCAAATCGGTCATAAATCGTGCATCCGTTACCCGGTGTGCCCGTGTGTATAAATCGTGCTCAATTGACAACGGATCAATTATCAATTAAAATCGAATCATCAACGCTTGATCCGTACGCGAGAAAGAGAGTGAAAAAAAAAACCAACCGTACCATTACGAACCACAAAACATTAAAACTCTTTTAGTGAACAAATCCCTTCGCACACGCTTTTTTCTCCATCCGGCCCGTAAGGCACGCGTGTGAAAAAAAACTGTGTGTGTGTGTGTGTGTCCCAGCACAAAAACCCATTATCGTCGTTAATCGCCCAGGTCCAGGTGCATCAGCGTGCGTGAAACCCGTGCGTTACCCTACCGGTTCGGAACGGAACCGTTGCGAGAAAACATGAAATGAAACAATTATTTAAAAATTAAATTTTAATTAAATCTCCATTCCGAAACATCACTTACATGCAGGGCGGGTGAGAGAGAGGATGTTCTGGGGTGAGGAGAGTGTGTTTTGTGTAAAATTGGACTGTGCGGAAACGGTTTTAATGCGGCACGATGGGTATCATCATCGCCATCGCAGGATGTCGCCTGATGGTGGTTACCTATACTGTAGGGCAAAAGAAAAACAATTATGGCTTCGCTTCCCTGGACAGGCACGTATTGGCTGGCCGGGCAACAGCTGGCGATGGCCGTTAGTGTGTCCAAGCAAATCACATGTGTGGAGGAGGGGTTGCAGTATACGTGAAAGTACTGCGTATTTTAAAAGTTTACTTTTGATACCAAAAAAAAAAAATGCAATAACTTGCATTAATATAATAATGCTGGGCAATGGACAAACAATTTCCCAAGATTCTTTTGGTTTTTCTTATAAAATTCATGACACTCTTCAAGTTTGTTTTCCAGACATCATAGCCACAAGGTACGACCGGAGGAACTGTGTCTGGAAAATTTAAAATATGGTCATCACTTGTGGACGACCTGAGTTCTTGAAAGTATTAGTGAAATTTGGTATGAAACGATGATTTATACAATCTAAAATACATAAGAAACAAACGGTTTCCCTTTTAGGCACTGTTGAAGGTTACAAACGGCCTATCTGGGGTCAGCACCAACAACAACACAGATGTTAAGATATGCTCAAGAGTACTGACAGCCAATCGACCATACTACAGCCTGAGGAAACTATTCCACTCGAAATACCTCTTCTTCTTCTTCTTCTTTCTTGGCCTAACGATCTCTTATTAGGTCATGCCTGCCATTTCTGGCTTACTAGACTAATTGATACCGCATAGTTGGTTAGTCAATCCTCACTATGGGGGAACGGCCCAGATGAGACTTGAACCCCGGTCCTGCCGTGTGAAGACCGGCGCCGCTATCGCATCACCACCGGGCTGCCCTGTCACCGAATCGAAAATGTTTATAGACGCATTTGATACATGGACGTTACCAAACCTGACGAAACCGTCTTACCCGCGTTCGAGAGAAAAATGATCAGAAGAATTTTAAGAAGTTTAAGAAAATCATGAAGGAGGTCTAGAGGGATGATCAAGTCATGAGAAAGGCACCGGACAACCCCGTCTGTAAAGTCCCTTTTAGGCCTTCCATAGGGACATTATGGAGGCGTCTCAGGCACAACAAAAGACGGAGTGAAGGCGTTGCTGGCGTCGACCAGAAACACCGGAGCAATGGATTGACAAGAAACTAAAACTAGAGACTTGACAAGTAAGAAAGTAGGTCAGTAGGATTCATAGATGTCGTATTGGATAAAAAAGCAAGCAATTGTACGTACCTGTGATTTCGCTGCCATTACGTTACTGTCTTTCTAATGCAATGATTTGAAATTGAACTAGTTTCAAGACCCTATAGTTCTTGAGTTTATACAAAATATTAATGCTTTCCGAGAGCAATACACATTCACATTCTAACTATTTAAAATATTATAGTCTAATAGATAATATTTATGGTCTACTTTGTTATATTGGTTACGTATCTTTATATCGTCCTCTGTTGCTATCTATCCTAGTCTTAGAAAATAACACATAATTGGGAAGTCAGTCTTCACTAACGAAGAGCGCTCCATATGGCACTGGAGCTCTGGTCCTGCCGAACCGAACAGCGCCGCTATAGCCTCAGCAATCTTGACATTACAGCACCGAGGACCTTGGCCCGCCATTTCTGGCTTCATAGACTTGAATTACCCGTAGCTAGCTAATCAGTCCTGTGTGCGAAGCGACTGTCTAGATGAGAATTGATATATTTTGACATATTTCGTGACATTTCAAGGAATTTATTAACGAAAACATTATACTTGTTTTAAATCATGAAACAATGCGCACACACCATCAATTGAAAATCAATATTTTCACCCCAAAAAAGCAACACTTGAACAGTATCGCAAAATTACGCCATCGAATAGGTGGCCTTAATGCCGTTCGCCAACTTGATGCTCAACTTAAAAGATGACATGCAGTGCGTACAGACCGCTGCCGTACGTCGTCATCGTCGTCGAGTGCTTCCAAAATAACAAGCGCCGTGCTCGAGTGTGGAAAACAAGTTTATCGCTCACCATCACCGCGGGCACCCTCCCCATAAGCCCTGCGCCAGTCCATGGTTGTTGTTGTGTTGGACGCAGCTTCGCAACGCATCAGCGTGCCATGTTATTGTTTGTGGACTTATCACATTTGACTCCGGCTCCGGTTCTCCGCCGTCGTAAAGCGCACGCGGAAAGTGTCTTGAATTGTAAGTGGTCCTTGAATGTTATTTTGTAAATTGAAACATATCATTTCGCTGGATACTTTATTGCTGTAATTCAAGTGTTTAATGCCGCTTAATGCATTGGTAGGATTTTTGAGAGTGTGAGAGAGAAAACACAGGCCCGAGTGAAACATGCCCAAGACTCGGAGATGCAATAAAGTTATCCATTTCAAATCAAAATAATTATGAAAAAGCGATTAAAATAAAGATATATTCATCGTTTTATGTGTTTTGCTTCAAACTTCAAATAATTCTCCCGGCTTGCTAAATACAACCGTTTCCACCACAGACACAAGAGCGACTTCGTGCTTAAGCGTCCTCATTTGTGGCAAAAAGTTTATTATCGGAACCTGTTAGCCGTTTGCCGCTGTTTTGCATATTCATCGAAATGGAGATCCGATAAAAAAGCGAACGGTCTTATGCAAATCAGCAGTATAAAAATCAAACGTGCAATGCGATAACTTGATAAGACAAGTCGAGAGAGAAAGAGTGAGAGAGAGAAGCACACAAAACCGAAAAAGGGAAAATATTGCGAAAACACCTGTTTGCTCGCCTCACTGCTGTTGATCGTTTCTTGCCGACCCAACCGTGCCTTCATTGGGCTTCCTTCGTACCAGTGACCACACGGGTAATTACAATTTGTTCGCACTTGGCAGCTCATGCAAACGGCGATCGGTTTTGCGATCGGCGATATTGTGAATGGGGCGCGAATAATTAGTACCAGCCCACATTTATCACCTTTCGATGAGCAAACCCGTAAGGATTCTTTCGCCACCACCAGCTTCACCATCGCCGATGGACACGGTTAGCGCGACCGTATGGCGTCCAATGCATAGCTCTGCTGGCACCAGACAGTTGCGGTAAATGAAAAGTCTCCTTATATGAGCGCCGACTGGTTGCAATTATTGCGCCAGCATACTTTTAACCACGTATAATAGCTTTTGCCTCACTCACTGCATTGGCGCCAACAGTCTACTTCACGATGCAGAGACTTGGTCCACCAGGACGGGTTGACTTTTGAAGACAGCCGCTATCGATTTCGTTTAATCTGAGCACATTCTGGGGGGCGAATGCGAATTCCTCCTATTGGGCCGTTGCTGGCCTTCGTTATCGAAGACTATAACCCACTTTTGCGCTTGGTTGCAATGGACGCGAAGCGAAAGAACTTCGCCCCGGTTTGGTTATAATGAAACATTAACAAGACAATAACATAAAATTAGTGTTGCTTTTCCCTTTTTTTTAACTCCGTACTCAAGAAACGATCATCCCGTTGTGCATTCACATAGCATAGCGAAAAAAAAAACGAGCGAAGGGAACGCGGATTATCATTCCGGCATCTTCACTAGATCCTGGCGTCTGTCTACACCTCTCACATGGTTCTTGCACAGCAGTCGCTCGACAATGATGCCATGAAATATTGTTCCAGATGTCTGTGGAAACCGTACCTTGATGGCGGAGGTTGGCCCGGCGCGGGAAGAGAAAATCTTTCTCCTGAAAACACGGTAAATGTAAAATCAGAACCATCGCAAAAATACTTCGTACGCTCGTCGGACGACATCCTGCGACGTTGCAACCGAAGGAACAAATGGTTTCTCCGGTGCTGTAGTGTATCGGACACCGTTGTCCATTGTTCGCCGCGGTCCCAAGCGCTCGTGTGATCGATATGCGCCCGGCCCGGTGTACAAGATAAGTGGGAAATGAAAAATGTCGCTTCTCGCAACCGGAGAATGGAGCATCCTCAGCTGAAGAAGGTGTGTAATTTACACAAATTGCATATCGCTTACGCTTCGTGCAGTGCAAACGATTTTTCCATGGTAAGAATGCCTGTGCACCAGGTCTCCGTCTTGGAGAAGGTGCCACCATCTTCAGACACACACACACACTGCACACACTTCTCACCGAGCTCATCCACCAAAGACGATGGTCGAGTGGTTTTGCACTAAAGTGGCGAGAAAATTAGCATGCACGCTTGCCAACGACTTGCGGTACTCGTACCGCTATTTTTCTCGACCACACGTGGCCCTCCGTCTTGCGGTGCCGTTTTAGCAGCGCAGTATAGATTGATGAGTGAACGAGAACTGACTTTTATAGATGTGCCATCGCAGAGGGGGTGAAGACGGTGAAGGTTCGCATTCCCGGGTGGATCTGGGTTTTCTGCAATCAATCAAACCGTCGATCAGCGTGCGATCGTCGTCGTCGTCGTCTGCCTTTCGTTTCACTTCGCTTTCTGTGTCAGTCTTGTTATCGCAAACGTTCGATCATTGATCGATCGATCTTCCTGCTTGGCTGGAAGTTGCTAAACGGTGCCCGCAGGACAGGACGTTGCTCAACAAGGTGCCAGTCATCATTTTCACACCCTGTTTTTTTCCCAGCGTATGCGGGCAGGAAGTGCATAAGCGCCGGTGATGCGTTGTGATCGAACGCGTTGACGGGCTGCATCGCAACCGGGCAAAGGTTAGAAGCTTACGTCGAACGATCTGCGTTGAAGATGGATCACTTCGGCGCTGTTGCTGTGTGCGTACACAATAGGACATGGAAAGCTAGGCAGTTCGAAAGTTGTTGTCGTTAAGATGAAAAAGCACGCATCATGATGATGATTTCAAGTGATCTTTTTGAATGTTCATCTAGATCGTTTGTTGTTTCTCCTTTGGAGATGACAAAGACTTTCTCGACTTGATAAAATCACGGTTGAATTTAGCAATACTTCATACAATTCTTCATGTTGGTGAATTTAATATTTCATTCATTTAAGTGACGAGTCTGCCGAAGAGTTTAAATTTGTAATGGCTATTAAGAGCCCCGATCGTTAGAAATATATCTTCTTTGGATGTCCTTTCATTACGGTATTCTTGGTACTGAAAATGTAGACTAATTTATCTAAACAGAAGCTCTTAATTTTTTTTTTGCGATAGGCTCATCCTGCCTCACGTCCACATGCGTGCACCACAAGCTCTTTGCATGGCTCGGAACCAGAGTGTGTGGAACACAGATGAGCTTGGAAAGATTTCATATGGCCCAAGCGGCTTCAAAGCATTGGTTTCTTGACATCTCAGTGAATCGTGCCTTCATTCGAATGACGTCTAGTGTTGCTGCTCCCGGTGACGCACAGAAATAACACTTTGTAACCTTCCTTTGCACCTTTTATTCCAAACGAGTGTGGGTCGGTAATCGGTAATTGGTAATCGATGTTCGGTGGTCGGTTTCAAAAAACGCGTCCTATTCTGGCTAAGTCACACTTTTGAGCGAGCCCTATCTCGTCCTTCCGGTCCTGCGCTGCTTCTCTTTTCTTTTTTCGTTTGACACTCATCGCGTTTATAACATGGAATCAACTTCGCGCTATCTCAACATTCCTCCTCCCGTGAACCTTGTGTAGACACCTAAACATGTTCACAAAGTGCTTGCGTCGAAGTAATAATTACGTACATCATTTCATATCATATCATATCATATCATTTTTACATCACGACTTTACCCATCAATCTGCGGCGAATCTAGATCTCTCGGTTCTATGTCCAACACTGCCAGTTTGGACACTGCTCGCAGAAACTTTCCTTCTGATGTATCGACAACTGCTTGACGAATACGTTCATCCCAACCTTTACGGGTTTCTATGACCCTACCTCTTAGCCATTTATTCCGCCTTTTCTCGTCTACAATCAACACATGGTCACCGATTTTAATTGGTTTTGATTCATTAAACCACTTAGTTCTGCGGGTGATAACAGGCAGATACTCTGTGACCCATCGGCGCCAAAATTGGTATATTTTAAGTTCATCATCTGTTTAAATTGGGTTATTCCTGCCGCAATATGTACTAGAATATTTAAAATTTTAATGTCCATCAATTCAAACTTATGATTGATATAGAGTCTTCATGAACTAGACCTCTTTTTTGATAAAAAAAAACAGGACTAGAAGAGATAGCAACAATTTATGTTCTAATCACACATTAACAAATTTCTTTTGGCACAATTCTTCCATAAAAATTATCCATTTAAATTTACAACCAACAACGGTAACAACTATTCGCAGTTCGCTATGGCTTTGAAAATCATTCTTAAATTTAACGAGATTAACGGAAATGTATTTTTGAATCTTATTATTAAACGCCCTGCCTGCCATGCAGTTATCAGGGTGGAAATAATATTTTATAATAGATTTATTTGCTAGAATTTAACAATTTGCCATATTTTGCGTCGCTCTACTAAGGTTGGCAATTTTCCAAAAGGTTTGATACTACAAAATATTGGAAAGTTATAACAAATAAAACTCCGCTATCATGACAAGCTGATTGTCACTTTTTAGATATCTAAAGCTGTTGCGTTTTTACCATGTATGGTATAATTACTAATCAGTCCTAATGGATCAAAAATGCTCATAAGACATTTTAGTACCTGTCGTTTAGTTGGTCTATCAATAGTTTCAAACAGGTGTTTTGCCTCAGCACTGAAAGCTGTTGAGTATGCCAATTGATCATTTTTTGTCAACCATAACATGCCTAGAACACGTTCTGAGTGCTCATTATTTTGAAGGCCTAAAGTTTTCTCTTTAATGTGATCAGACTCTCCTAAGCTTCTCACAATTTCCGACCGATTTGAGATCCAATTTCGCATAACGAAACCTGCATTCCGATGAATGTCCCTAACTTGTTTAGCTATCATTTCAGCCTCTTCAATAGATTCGAAACTTGCTACGAAATCGTCAACAAAATGTTCGTTAATGATCGCATCGTATGCTCTAGGATACTGATCCTTAAACGATAATGCGTTTAAATCCTTAACGTATCGTGCAGATGCTGGCGAACATGTGGATCCAAAAGTTGCCACATCCATAATATAAATTGTTGGTTCTAGCGTAGGATTTGTTCTCCACAAGAAACGCTGTGAATTTTTATCCTCTTTCCGTATCTGCACTTGATGAAACATTTCGCATATGTCACCGCTTATTGCATACGGGTAAGTTCTGAACCTGAAGTAAAGAGAAGGAAGTATTGTAGTTATTAATTCTTCAGGACCTTTTAGAAGCATACTATTAAGGGATACTCCTTTTACTGATGCAGATGCATCCCATATAAGGCGTACCTTACCTGGTTTCTTGGGATTAATAACTATCCCGATCGGTAAGTACCAAATTTTAGGATCTACTTGCGCCAATTCTTCTTTGCTAGCAGCATGAGCATAGCCCTTTTCCACGTACTGTTGAATTTGATTTGCTACGTTCGCTTTCAACTCGTTGTTTTTCATGAGTTTCCTTTCTAGATGCTGTAGTCTCTTCAGTGCCATTGGGTAACTGTCAGGAAACTTCATATCATCCCATTTCCATAACAAACCTGTTTCGAATCTCACGTTGACACGCTTCGTAGTTTCTTCGAGTATTTTTATACTTCGCTCTTCATCTGGACTAATGGGCCTGGGTAAAGGTTTGGTTCCTATATCTTCGCCGGAAAAATAAGTTCTTAATTGATTTTCTATTGTTAAATCAAAATGTGAATGAATATTATTAAAATAGTATGATCGGTTTAGAGTGCATTGTCCACCATACACGCTCCATCCAAGGCGTGTCTTTGCGGCTATTGGTTCATTTTTACTCCCCTCACGAACCTTCAAAGGCACTATAAGTTTCAAATGATCAATCCCAATTAGTAATTTGGGAGTTTGATTAATATAACTTTCAATGGGTAGTTTCCTTAAATGTGCAAAGCTATTAATTTGTTCTGCTGATAATGATTGGTTTGGTAAATTTAAATTGCTGACCGTTCTAACATTATTTAATGAAAATGTTTTTGATTGGTTTTTCCCAGATATGTTTAAGTTAATTCGCTCTGAATCTTCCTCTGTCCTACAAATTGTCCCTGTCCATAAAAGATGGAGTGGATCATTTTCCCCTTGGACACCCAATTCAGTTGCTAATGATTTTTCAATCATTGTTAGCGAAGAACCTTCGTCTATAAACGCGTACGTATCAGTTTGGCTGTTCCCGCGATACAGTGTAACAGGCATTATACGGAATAGACATTCGTCTCTTTTTTCCGAATGCGTATTATGATTACAAGGAGACGCTTCTTTTATCGCCGCAGTTTGATGGAGTAAAGGGTGATGTTGTTTAGTGCAACTATCTATAGAACAAGTAATTGGATTGTTGCATGGCCTTCGCCCGTGCGATCGCAAACACCTCGTGCACAGCTTAGCTGCCTTCACGGTATTCCACTTCTCATTTAAACCATATTTCGCAAATTTCCTACAATCTCTAATTTCATGATTATTCAAATGGCATGCGTAACACCTTTTTTCTTCTGCATTTGTGTCTCTATGCGAATAATTTCGTTCTCTGTGCCTACTTTCGTGTTTACGTTCGCTATGCACACTATAGTGTGTTAATCTGCCAACCGCACTCACTATTCTTTTCATGAAGTGATTGAATTCGATTAGTGTCACCTTTTGTTTAGTATTCTCCACATATTCGTCGCAAGCTACCGCCCAATCTATTCGCATGTGCCCTGGTAAACGACCGACAAGTTCCTCAATTAATTGTGGATTGCTTAAATGATCCTCCAGTTCCGCTACTCGCAAATAATCGCACGCGTTACGTACTGCCGCACCGAATTCTATGAATGTTTCGGGCCTATCTGTTTTTATAGAAGGCGTTTTCCTAATCTTTTCAATAAGTGCATCTACCATGACAGACGGACGCCCGAAATGCTTTTTCAACGTTTCTATTGCTTCCTGGAGCGTACCAGGAAGCATCAATAATCCTTCGACCAAATTTAACGCTGGGCCTTTTAAACTGGCATGTAATCTTTCGATATTTTCGTCTTCGGAATAACCACACAACGCTGTGCTTCTTTTAAAACTACTTATAAATCGCACCCACTTATCCGGTTCACCAGCGAAAACTGGTAATGCTGAGACCGCATGTCTCGCAGCTATTTGCGCTTGGCTAGGGATATTCACTTTTCTCACCTGAACCGTTGCATGTTGCTTCGCTGCTTCCTCGGGTGCCACCGATATGTCGTTTCGGCTTTGGATTTCAGCACGGCGATCGGCGATCTCGTTGTTGTTCAGGACGGACGCGTACCGCGTGCTGCTTAGCTTCGCCAGGTCAACGTCCTTTGACCGCTCTCGTTTGTCCCACTGCATGTCCGAATTCTCCAGCCAAGCGCTCGTGTGATCCACACGTGCTTTGATGTCTTCTTCATCGGCTTCTTCTTCCGTGTCTAATTCTTCCTGCATCTCCAGTTCGATCGTAGAACGTTCTAGCTCCAATGCCTTTAGCTCAAGGTCAATCAGCTGCCGTCGTAGATCGAGCTCCCTTTTTTTAGTGAGGTTAAGCATCCTCATTGCTGCTGCTTTACTCGTTGTCGATGTGTGACTTCTCGTCAACGTAGTACGCAGTCCTTTCTCCTGCTTCTGCTCGCCCGCCTCGTTGCTCGGTTCGTCGCGCACTTGTGTGACCGCTGAGAAGCTTGTAGTAGTGGTAGAGAAGCGTTCATCTACCTGTCCGTGTTCATCACGCGTGTCACATGTTGCCGAGATGCTGTGCTCCGAAGCGGTGCTCATGGTTGGATTGTTGCTCGATTGCAAGCACAACTAACACTTCTACTTTAACGCACACTTAGTGAATTACTTTCACTTTCACGAGTGATATGTAGAGCGTTTTTTGAAATTTGTTGCTGCTCCCGGTGACGCACAGAAATAACACTTTGTAACCTTCCTTTGCACCTTTTATTCCAAACGAGTGTGGGTCGGTAATCGGTAATTGGTAATCGATGTTCGGTGGTCGGTTTCAAAAAACGCGTCGTATTCTGGCTAAGTCACACTTTTGAGCGAGCCCTATCTCGTCCTTCCGGTCCTGCGCTGCTTCTCTCTTCTTTTTTCGTTTGACACTCATCGCGTTTATAACATGGAATCAACTTCGCGCTATCTCAACATCTAGACTTAGGTCTAACATTGGACGTTGATCGCGCATCTCCTTCGTATAGTAACAGGTCGGCTCTAAAGCATGTGGATTCTGTGCATGCGGAATGCTTCTGTGCGGAGTATTAAGCTTACCCAGAGCTGCTGCTAATGAACGAAGTTGGGGACATCGCAAGATCGACTAATGTACCTTTTCCGGATCTGCTGAGGGACGCTATGGATGCCTACCGTTTAAAGCTTGTGATGTGTTGTGTTGTGCCTTGTGTGTATGAATGTTGATGAGTGATTGGATGAATGATCGAATGTATGAACGAGTGCGATTGGAGAAATATACTGGATCATCCAGAACACAATAAATCGTTGGAAGGACGAGCACCAGTAACGTTAAATATACTAAAGACCAAACGGAAGGATATAGGAACAACCGATACTCGCATGAATGGACTGGACTTGGAAGCATAGACTTCAAGAACTCACACTCTCACACAGCTTATTCGGGAAGTCATTCTCAAGATTAAACATCTGCTTTAGCAGAACTTCACATTAAGGGGACAAAATAACAACCAACGAAACGACCAATCTTACCCGGAATAAGGTGTCCTTGTGCAATTTAGAGAAGGAAATATCTTTTCACCAATGTGAATATTACCTATTTTGTAAATTAGTTTTAATCAATAGGACCAGGTCATCTTTCAACACAAAAAATTAAAAAAAAAATCACAGGCATAGAAATTTTACACATATTTTGTTACTGAACTTGGCGGCTCGTTTTGTCAACGATTTTAAATTTACACTATTTTATTAAATGGGCTACATAGAATACATAAATACATAAATATTTTTTTAATGATTCTGATTTTCTTATCGAATTTTTATATCCTTGTGATCAAAATGCGTCAAAACTCATTATAACTATTTCTCCATTCCCACGTTTTGGCTGCGTACTTACTCTCTTATACCATTGGGTGTTCCGAAAGGAAAATTCCATAGCGAGAGAAAATGGCATCGTCTAAGACCTAGAGCTGAGATACATTAATTATCGTATTCATTTTTTTCAACACAATTTCTGTTTATTAAAATTAAAGCAATAGTTTTAAATATTCAATAATTGTGCCACTTTGCGTCGTGTTTAAAGATTTGAATATGTCCGCTACTTTCCATAGTGGCAAGAGGAGCAAACATATACCCCAACATCACGCATCTGCAACTCAATTCCCCACCCAGCCTGCATAAAGGAACTCAGAGTTACCGGCGGCCAATGTTTCAATACGCACCAAATGCTTAAGAACGACCCGAACGAAGTACCACGCAAACACGCGCGCGTGCATACCACGATCCGAACTCGACCCGACTCGAAATGCTTCGGCCACTTCGGGCCAACCAAAGGAGAGGATGGCATCTCCCGCATGTTCGGATGCTCACGGCAGCGTACGCGGGTTGCACGTAAACCGCGGTCTTTGGTGCTGCTGCTGGTTTCCTAGCTCCGTCAGTAACGCTCGTGATCACCTCATCACATCATCGTGATGCTCGTGTGCTGTCGGGCCGTGCGTGTGCGTGTTTCGTAGCGTGTAAAATCCGTCTACTTCGTTCCCAGGTGTTCCGAAAGGAAAATTCCATAGCGAGAGAAAATGGCATCGTCTAAGACCTAGAGCTGAGATACATTAATTATCGTATTCATTTTTTTCAACACAATTTCTGTTTATTAAAATTAAAGCAATAGTTTTAAATATTCAATAATTGTGCCACTTTGCGTCGTGTTTAAAGATTTGAATATGTCCGCTACTTTCCATAGTGGCAAGAGGAGCAAACATATACCCCAACATCACGCATCTGCAACTCAATTCCCCACCCAGCCTGCATAAAGGAACTCAGAGTTACCGGCGGCCAATGTTTCAATACGCACCAAATGCTTAAGAACGACCCGAACGAAGTACCACGCAAACACGCGCGCGTGCATACCACGATCCGAACTCGACCCGACTCGAAATGCTTCGGCCACTTCGGGCCAACCAAAGGAGAGGATGGCATCTCCCGCATGTTCGGATGCTCACGGCAGCGTACGCGGGTTGCACGTAAACCGCGGTCTTTGGTGCTGCTGCTGGTTTCCTAGCTCCGTCAGTAACGCTCGTGATCACCTCATCACATCATCGTGATGCTCGTGTGCTGTCGGGCCGTGCGTGTGCGTGTTTCGTAGCGTGTAAAATCCGTCTACTTCGTTCCCAGCCGTCTTGTCTTGGAATCGGAAAGAAAGGCGAAACTAGGAGAACACAGTTTAACGTTCGAAAGAAAAGCCCCAAAAAAGGAACATCGATCGAGTGTGTGGTGTGGAAAATTCTTAATGAAGTAATAAACCAACCTTACAGCAAGTGCACCACATCTGCCAGTGAACGAACCGGAAAGCGATCAGTGAAAACACGAATCGTTGTGCCATTTAGTATGAAGTTCCGGTTGCTTTGATGTGACATAAACGGAGAGAGAAAGAAAAACAAAAAAGCGAAACTACAAACCACTTCATCCAGACAAATGGGTCATCCTAGTGATTGGTCCTGTTGAAGCAATCACGTATCAAGAGCGTCATACCATACCAAACCAGGCGGAAGTGTTTATGTAATCAGAGCAACCAATTGCCCGGATTCTGTGTGTGGGTGGATTTGTGTTTTCCGTGTGCATCTGTGTGTATCTGTGTGTCTATGAAATCCGGCCTGAAGCTCAGCTGGACGGTTAGGACGAAATAAATCCTACCAAAGCTGGCCAACCTTGTGTGAGACCACGTGAAGATGCGAAAGCGCCAACCGAAGTAAAACGGAAGCCGAAACAGAGTGTCCCCGGTGTGTGTGTGCATGTGTGCGCGCACCAGTTGTATGTGAGGTGAGCAAAGTATCTTTGTATTCGCATGCGTCCACCGGCTGTCGTTGTTGCCCCGAAGCACATATGTGGGCTTTAGTGATTGTGAGTGAGTGTTTGTGCTCGCATATGTGTGTCGCATACGAGCTTCTGGCAAGCTAGCGAGAATTGCTAACAACCGGAAACACCGGAAGTGCCCATCCCGGGGGGCGGTTGGTGTGTTGGGTTGGGGGTGTTTGTGACACGGCGGGTGAAACAGGATGCATAATAAGGATAAAAGCTTTCCCATGTGCCACGGCTAAAGTGAATGGTGATTATCGTGCTCCCATTGCCCATAATAGCAGCTGTGTGCGTGTGTGTGTGTTGTGCCTGTGAGAGTGCGTATGTGTGTCACCACGACGAAACGAGCGCACACCGAATCAACAGTGTTGCCGTAAGAATCGCATCCAACTGCGACGCACAGTCCGCCTTTGTGTTGCCGAGAAAATGCCGGAAAAGCGTCGCCTCTAGCAGGAAACCGGAAACGAAATACTTTGGGGTAGGTCGGAAAAACCCCGTGCGGGTGCAAGCGTGGAAGCGTGGGCTGGTGTACGTTAATGATAATAGGAAGGACCGAGATGTCCGAGATAATGAGCCGAGTCACCGATAACTGGTATTGACTGTTCTACTTTGTCTGATGTTGCGGTGTGTTTGTGTATGTGTGTGTGTGCACGGTGCGTTTGTGTGTCAGGGCAAGCATTAAGCGATTAATTAATGCAAAGCATGGGTGGGTGGCGTAATGCTTTTGTACTGGTTGTGCTGGGTTTATAGAGAAAAAAAAAAGGAAACTCGGCCCCAGGACACGGTGCAGGTGAATGTTTCTAATGCGAGTTCGGACCCGAGTGTAATGTCAAGCGCGTATTGATCTGGGTCACCGTGTGCACCGCCATTAATTGAAGTCAAACAATGTCAAATCACACGACATTGTCCCACTGTTGACAGAATGCAACGGTGTACGGTGGTTGTTGCACCCCCTGATTGACCACCAGCTGTCACCGGTCACTTTCAAACGAAAATTTACAAAAGCATTCAGCACATTAAATGGGACTGTGATCGGTGATCTGTGTGATGTCGGTTTTGTCGGTCGGCGGAGATGATTGTCACTAGGTCCGCTATTGTCTCGCCGTGTCTGTCATTGCCACCCGAAACCCGAAATCCGAACCGATCCCCCAGAAAGCCTGGTATCGCTTGGCATAAATTAGCATTGTTAACGAGTCCGATACACTCCGGAGCATCGGTCCCAAGGTTGTCGTCGCACGCACGTCCATTCCCTTCCATAAAACCACATCTCGCTAAAACCCGAAACCAAAACCCCGAACTCTGTTTGAAGATTCGATGAATTATTAAGACCCACCGCAAAACCCGGCTAGGCGTGTAAAGTTTTTCCCCCACAATTTTCCGGAGACGGTGGCAGTGGAGGTGCTGGTGCCACAAAAGGGTTTCGCAGCCAAATCCGTTTCATTATCAAACCGGGCGTAAGGAGCAACCCGTATGTAGTGAAGCCTTTCTTACCCGGGCCGGCGAATGGCGGTGGGTTTGCGGTGGGAAATGGGAAAAAGTTTGCCTTGATGAGCCAATTTTTCCGCAAGCCCGGCAGCGATCAAACCTCGGTTTAAGTTTTTGGATAAAGTTTTTGACTACGAAAACGAGTATATGAAGAAAAAACAACAACGACCCACATCTATATGCAGGATTGCACAGACATACACGCGAGTATTTGTTTACAGTGGGGTGCAAAATAATAGCAGTGAAAAGTAGTGACTTGATGGTGAAAGAATCTGATGTGTGTTCTATATGAAATGTTGGTGGAAAATACTCTGGAGATGGCATGACTTGTTGACGATTTTATGCTGCAACAATTCTTGTTTTTGTCTAATTTGTCCACAAAATATTTTTTACCGGGTCTTTTGAGTCAACTTTAACTGCGAGACATATCCAATTCTAAGTTACCAGTCACTACGTTATCCTGATAAAGTGAGAATAGTTGATAGAAGACCCAAGAAGCTGAATTCCACATAAGGAACAATATAGAATTACATGAATCAAGTAGACGAAGAACTTGAAATATTGAAGGGCCTCGCATGATAGTTATCATACACTCAATGTCATATGTTAGGTTTTTTTTCATATCAAAATCTTTGTAGAATCCACGCTGGATAGATTTTGCAAACGATTTTGGGAAAGCTTAAACTCTATGTAAGTTTAAGTTTTTGTTTGTAAGAAAATGAAATAAACATAGAATTAATTTGAGTCTGTAGCCAGGTTTTTTGTAGATGTAGCTCTAGATTCAAACTACCTAGAAAAACAAACCATAAGCATTTGATTAGAGCAAATACCTAAAACTAGGCTCGAACAAATGTCTTGTTTTAGTAAATGTCTTTGGATTTTTCTCGAGATCAACTGATATCAACGGTACCCTAGAATAAATAATAGAAGGTTTTAATGAATATTGTGATGTCTATGTTACTATATGTGATGTCTATACTATGTTAGTTGGTCAAACGCTTCAAGATGAGTTTATCTGTTTGACAGAATGTGACTTAAAATTTTCAGATTTTTAAGTCATTGTAGACTCCAGTAGTGTTAGTAAGATTCTTGGGACAAATGGCAAATACCGTTGATCCGAATGAAAACGTGTGGATAATATTCATAAAAAAATAAAACCACATTAAATAAGATAACTTACTTGCTTATCGTTTTGCTGCTATTTTGAACACAACTGTCTATTCACGCTAGTGGTAGCCGTTTCCTTGTTCTGTTTTACTTTCCATTCCATCCAAATCCATCCCATGGATTGTGGGGTTGTAAGGGCGGTATTCTAATGTGGCCGGCTCCAGGTTCTGTTCGGTGGTATGTTTGCGAAATTTTAATTTGCGTTCGAACGCAACATGCCCCCGGGTGCTCTGTGTGTGTTTGTACGCTCCGTGTACGCTTTGATCGTTTTTGATTAAAGGGAAGAGAATTTAACAAACCACTCAAGCGTGTTTGTGTGTGTGTGTTTATGCGTATGTGTAAATGTGTGTAGTAAGGGGAGAGAATGCAAGACGGATGGGGTGAGGGGAGACTTGTTTTCCAAACATTCGATCGTTATTTATTTAGCAAAGCGAGCGAGAAAAAAGGAAACACCAGCACAAAAACACAAGCTCACACCAGTACGTGTGTGCCTACTGTGAATCTAAATAACTCTTTTACATAGCCAAAGTATCGATTGGCCAAATCCAAACCCCAACCACCATCTGCCCAGCCAGCAAAGCCTTTTCATAACCTGTTTTAGCACACGTACATAATTTCTCCGCTCCGATCACTCCGAGCCAACCATCATACTAAGAGCGTTTTCCTGCCCTTCTATCGCTTCTTCTCTCGCTCAAACTCCGCCTCACTCTATCTGTGAGTTTTCTTTATCCTCGCCCGGTTCTTGTTTGGGTCATATGTTTGGCCGCCCACGGGGGAAAAACCTTGTCCCCGAGAAACCTTTTCCGAAGCCGAAAGAATCGATCCGGATGGCAGGAAAGGCGAACAGAAACAACAAACGACAAAAAAGGCAGCCAACGTACAAAAAGATTTATGGGTCCGAACTTTTCCCACGAGACGTACCAGCGCACCGCCCCGTGCCCCGTGTGTGACGCTTTTCATTCGCCTGGCATCCATTTTTGTATGAAATATGTTTTCCATCGTCCAATGCAGCGTCGCAGCGAAAATTCAAGACCTCCCTTGAGTTGTCCCTCGTACCAGTTCCTAACAAGTCTGCGACACGTATTGTAAGTATTCAAGCAGAGGCGCAACTTTTGTTCTCCGTATGGGCACCCATTCTACCGTGCAATCTTGCTACCAAGCGTCTTCCAGAATCGATCCGGGAAGTGGACCAAAACATCTGTTTCCAGTTTGTGGTCTCGCATATACGTATGCACAGGGAGCTCGTTAGACTGGTTAGTAATTAGGGTTAAAATGTTAAATTAATTTTAATTGTCACTTTCGATTCCCTTCGATGGTAGGGGCGGTCATGCTTTCGGCAGTTAGCAAAAGGTAAAATCTCCTGGCGAAAATTAACAATCCCGACCCTCCCCCGGTTGGATGATGATGGCTTTCTCCAGGCGACGATTGTCTCCCGTGTTAAGGGAGATTGGCCGAGATTTCGTGCCACGGTTCGATTAAGTGGATGTGGTCCCGCGGGAGTGATTAAACTATTTCTAATTGGCTTCAGCGATGGGAGTCCACCAAGGCCCGTGCACTCCACTCATGGCTCTTTGTGTATGTGTGTGTGTGTGTCCAAGCGCAAGAAATGATGGTCGCGTGTTCGCGACCACAGTTTAAGCTTCACACACGGACGTGATTCGCCGGGCGCTGCGACAACAATGGACGACGAAAAGTCCCCGGGTGTGCCGTGCCGGAATTCTTGACAAATAGTAGTTTGGCCTGACTTTGGGATATCAGGAAAACGGGCAATTTAGGTGTACCATCCTTGCCAACCCTCACAAGGCGCCAGATGTTCGTGTTCCGGCTGGTGGGCACGTTTTCCCACGTGCATACGGTGCTCGTTGCACCTTTTCGGATGCTAATGCACCGGGCTTACGGATCGGAATTAGGTGGGCTTTTGTGTGCGCACCGGGTGTAGAATCGAGTGATATTGGTTATGGTTCTACAATGGAGCACGTTTTCGGGGTATTCAACGAGCGACAGGTAACGAAGGCTTTGTGAGGTCAGACAGCGAGTGCATTTAATTATTGGACTAAAGTAGCCTGATTCAATGAATGTGTTATTAGCAGTGAAATGTGGCGCATTCTATTTACATTGTTTATACATAAATTCCTTCCTCTAAAGTCCGCTACTTGCTGTTGCGTCTAGACTCTAGCGGTTTTTTCAAGTGGACGATCCAATATGCAGGTTCTCAGACCAGTCTCTTGACAATGCATATTTTTTTTTTACAGTTCAAAGATTTTGGAACTTTTGTCATAAACATAACCTAACAATTACATACTTTGGTTCGATATACGATCCTTAACAGAATTATATAAATTCCTGATTTTTGGGAATAAAAACTGGCTAGAAGAGATGACTAAATTTGAATGTCTAGTTATTTGAAAAGAATAGTAGAATAACACACAAAAGGAGAGCTAATTTTAAACGCTCTTTAATAAGAAAATATTTTTCTGCTGTTTTCGGGATATTGTTGAATCATTTTATTAAACTTTTTTCAAACAGTTTGTACGGTACAGTAACGCTTTTCCATTTGTTTATTTAATGTATTTTAAGCAATGCTTGTTTTCGTTAGATTTTTCATGGCATAACAACCATTCAAAAATATATTTGTATGGATGGAGTGTCACCCATAAAAACTATAAGAAATTCTTAAGCGTAAAAAGCGTAGATTAGACTAGTAGAGATAATATTTGACAGGAAGATGAAAAGTATAGTAAAAATAATAACACTGCCACTACGGGTTAGGCACACCCCAACGAAGGACAGATACAAAAACGCAACAGCTTTAGATATCTAAAAAGTGACAATCAGCTTGTCATGATAGCGGAGTTTTATTTGTTATAACTTTCCAATATTTTGTAGTATCAAACCTTTTGGAAAATTGCCAACCTTAGTAGAGCGACGCAAAATATGGCAAATTGTTAAATTCTAGCAAATAAATCTATTATAAAATATTATTTCCACCCTGATAACTGCATGGCAGGCAGGGCGTTTAATAATAAGATTCAAAAATACATTTCCGTTAATCTCGTTAAATTTAAGAATGATTTTCAAAGCCATAGCGAACTGCGAATAGTTGTTACCGTTGTTGGTTGTAAATTTAAATGGATAATTTTTATGGAAGAATTGTGCCAAAAGAAATTTGTTAATGTGTGATTAGAACATAAATTGTTGCTATCTCTTCTAGTCCTGTTTTTTTTTTTAACAAAAAAAGAGGTCTAGTTCATTATTATTATTATTATTATTATTATTATTATTATTATTATTATTATTATTATTTATTGTTTTGTTCAATGGACATGTGCGTCTAGTTGAACTTTCGAAATGGATTTACATGTTACAATTTTACTTATAATTAAATTAAACTAAGCCTGTTCGATTTGTCCAACTCAGTAATAGATTATTTTTGAATGTGGCGGTACTGATATTGAAGTCGTGAAAGTGTCTGAATTCGTTGAATCGAAATGAAGACTCTATATCAGTCTTAAGTTTGAATTGATGGACAATGAAATTTTAAATATTTTAGTACCTACTACGGCAAGAATAACCCAATTTAAAAAGATGATGAACTTAAAATATCTCTTGCAAAATGCGAGTTAGTTTTGAGATTAAGTTCATCGTTAAACTTAAAGCTTAATATTGTTTTTCGCTCTTAATATCAGTTTTAATAATGATTCTATCATTAATAATTCTAATTATGTGACTAATTAAATACTTAAAAACAAAATAAAATCAATTTACCTACCACGAAAACTTACACAAAAGCCATTCCACTGTCGACTGCCAATCTGGTTTAAAGTAGATAAACCCTTCATCCACCGCAGTCACCTGCAAATTAGACATCCCTTCGGTGGGTTGCATCCCTAGCACATAAAATAGCTTAAAGTCCCAACCGTCCGCAGTTGTAGTTACGGCATCGCAGTGCGCAGTGTGCAGTGCAGTATCGTGTATTGCATGAGCGTGTGTGCGTGTGTGTGGGTGTGTTGTGAGACACATCATTATCCGAGCACTTAATTAACTAATCAATTATTCCGACTCACGGCATAGCTAGTGCAGCAAAATGGCGGGCATGCAGTTGCAGCGCTTCGACCGACCGACGACACAATACGCTGTCGCTTCTGCACATGGTGTGTGTGTGTGTGTGTGCGTGCTTGAACGAGAAAGTGCCATAAATGAACCGAAACTATCCTTGATGTCCTTTGCGGTTTTGCACTGCAAACTATAGCTGGCAACTATTGAAATAGTACGCCACGCTTCGCCGGATCGGTATCCGTTTGCATTAAAAAGAATGCGCTCGTGCGGCACACTCGGTGGATCGGATGCCTCCTTTCATCTCGCTGTCAAGGTAAATGACAAGCAGCAACGTTAGTGGCCGTTCTCGCTATTGATGATAGTTTTTTGGTTTGTAGTGATTTTATTTTTTCACTTTTCGCATTTTTTTGCCGGCCCGCTGCACTATATTGAATCGCGTGGTGCAGTGAGATGCGTGTGTAGCAGAGAAAAAAAAACCTCTGGAAATGCTTTTCCAATGAAATTATGCGGTCCTGTCAATTAGCTGGGCGCGAGATGAAAGTGAATAGCAAGCTTCTTTCCCGGTCGGTACGGAATATATGCTTATTATGTTCGCACAACTTGAGTGATCTTGTTTTTTTAACGCTCTGCCTCCCTCTCTCGCTCTCAGCACGATTCGCAGCACAGTAAACTGTACGTTGGCCCTCGTGTTCCTTCAAAGCTTCTCGTCACCGTCACCAGTGTTGTTGGTGTAGTATTCGCTGTTGAAGCCTGTTTTGCTTTGATCTGCAACGAGGAAGAGTTTATGAGCACAACACACTGAATACACTGAACAACTTCTAGGAGAAAAAAAGTGTTCATCGTGAGAAAAGTTTCATTTTTTTTACAACCACCTTCTCCACACGCACACACACACAAAATATCTTTAGGAGAAAGCCTTTAAAACGCGGCCAAGCCTTCTAGGGCCACGATGGTTTGCAGGCATCGTTGCACGGTTGATTGGCAAATGGGCTTTTCAGGGTTTTTTTCTGTGTTGCTGTTGTTCTGCCCCAAAATCCTTACCCAAAATAAAGCCATCGAAAAAAGCTATGCACTCTACACACACAGCCAAACCTAAAGGAGCAGAATATGATAAGAAGAAAGGTAAAAAGCGAAGAAAAAAAACCCCATTTTCATCCTCATAGTAAAATTGACCCTTTTCAACACTTCACCGATGGTTTTGTTTTTCACCGATGGTACCCTTTGTTCTCGGTTTGCTACTGCTGCTACTGCTGCTACTTCTGTCGCTGGCGGGCTACATCATCATGCCTGCGGGATCCGGGTGGGAAAATAATTGGAGCGTGAATTATTTTTCTCTGGCCCCCCGTTCGATGTTTGGAGCGTTTGCCGGAGGGGCGGGGTGGAAACTTTTCTGAGAAAAGTTAATGGAAAGTGAACTCGATCTTGAACTCACCCACGGGTTTCCTTGTTTCGAAGGAGGCGAGAGTTGTTTTCGACCCAAATAATGTGCGCTAACATGGCTTCTAATTTTGCTGCTATACTATTGTGATAGGAAAAGTTAAGCAGTACTGTTATGGTGAATTTTCTTATACAGGAAAGCGATTTTATTCGATACATTTATACCCTGTTCGGTGCAGCATCATAATGATCAACATGGGCCACATAAATCATCCACTACTTGCCCGAAGCGGAACAGTTAAAATACAGATCCCCGGTACACTGTTCACAAATTCACTACTCGCACGTGGTTCAAATCGATCATCAGGGTACGCATCCGGTTTGTTGCGCTGTGCAGAAAATAATTGTAAAATTGAACGAACGAGTGAGCACGTATCGCCACTCCACGGTGCTGGCGTTCGGAAAATGGAAGAAAATTAAATTCATACGCGCGCACTAACTGTTCACCGAGGTAGTGAGCACTTATCTGCTGAAGCAGCTTCCGACCACCACTTGCTGCTACCGGGATTATAAACACCAAGAAGCAACCAAGCAAGAAAATATTATCTAAACGAATCCGATGTGCTTCGGGTGCTGGATGCTGTGCTGGATGCTTGACCACAACACAACTTCCTGCCTGCTCAGCAGACAGACAGACAGCAGACGCATTACTATTCTGCTCACATCCTTCGATAATGATTTCCTTCTCGGGGGGTTTTTTCCCTGACGATACAAAAGACGCAAAAAAAACGGACAACAACAACGAAAATAGCGTCGACTTACCCAACCACACAGCATCGTCGTGTATGTTGTACGGGCAAGACGTTGAATACTTCACCGTACGCTAGTGTGAAGAAAAAATCTCCAAACGTGTGGTAATTTTATGTGGCATGTTAGTTTCGCACAGTGTGGCACAAAGCTATAGTCGGCTCATATTAGAAGCAGTAGTGATTAGTAGTCGACCCGAACGATTTTCTTTCCAGCTACGAGTAAAGCCAAGTCACATAAAGCTAGAAATACCTGTTCAAGATCTGCTCAGGTTGCTGTTGATTTTTGTGTATTTCAATTTTTCTTTTTTTCGTCAAAGTCCTGCGCCTTCTCATTTAGTTCTTGTCTATTAAAATTAATATTCGTGTTTTGCTCTATGCTCCTCGAGAGGTATTGGGCTCCTATTTCTTGCGATCAAGTCTAGGAACTTGATCAAACATGTAGCTAGATCTATGATGAATCAAGTCTCTTTAAAGGCCCAAGCAGAATGGAAATTGAGGACCTCTAAATCAGAGCATCAGTAGACAGAGTCAGAAGCCTGACGATGTCCCTTATATAGGGCCTCCTCATGAAGTTTGGAGTCCTTCGGAGTTCTCTGACGATGTGTACTTCAAAACTTGGGACAACTGTTAAGTTTGCTTAAACTAAGATTCATCCCTGAGCTGGATATCTCAGCCTTCCGGATGAGATGTAATACCTAGTCCTAGCAGAAAAATGTTGTTTCCGTTTTTAATCTTCTCGCACATAACATTTATTAAGTTTTTCTAACTTTTTGCTACGATTATTTATTAAGTTTTTCTAACTTTTTGCTACGATCTAAATATGCTACGATTTAAAGAAAACGGCTGGTATTTCGTTTGTAAATTCACAGACAATCCAGGATTGCTTTGAATGTATTGGACAGGAGCTTCTGGGTATAATCAACACATCTCTAATAACGGGTAAATTCCCCGATGCTTGGAAGGAATCGATTATTATTCCGATACCTAAGGTGCCTGGGACTGTCTCGGCGGAAGAGTTTCGCCCTATAAATATGTTAAATATTCTGGAAAAGGTTCTAGAGGTTGTGGTTAAAGAACAATTGGTGGAGTATTTGAAAGTAAACCACTTACTTATTCCGGAACAGTCCGGTTATCGCGAAGGTCATTCTTGCGAAACTGCATTAAATTTGGTTTTAGCTAAGTGGAAAATGTTTATGGAACAGAGACAAGTGACTCTTGCAGTTTTCCTGGATCTAAAGAGGGCCTTTGAGACGATTTCTAGGGATTTATTAAAGAAATCTCTAATGAGCTTTGGTATACTTAATAATGAATTAAAATGGTTTGAGAGTTATCTTGAGGGTAGAACCCAGAGAACATCTTTTGAGGGTAATTTGTCAAATTCAATAGAAAACAAGCTAGGTGTCCCACAAGGCAGCGTATTGGGCCCAATACTGTTCATCATGTACATAAATGACATCAAAGAAACGCTACACCACTGTGACGTTAATCTTTTTGCAGATGACACTGTAATGTTTGTTTCGCACAAAAACATCACAACTGCTAGCGATAAACTCGTTCTCGATCTAAAGTCTTTGGGTAAATGGTTAAGATTCAAAAAATTAAAATTAAACACAAAAAAGACTAAAATTATGGTGATTTCTCTGCGTAATCTTACTCTTAACCAAACGATTGCAATTGAAGGCGACATAATAGATACAACTGACACGATCAAATATCTCGGAGTGATTATTGACAATAAGTTGAAATTCGACATCCACTTGGACAACTTAATAAAAAAGATTGCCAAGAAGTGTGGAATTATTAATAGATTAAGAAATGACTTGAGTTTGTTTGGAAAAATTGAACTTTTCAAATCATTAATTGCACCTCATTTTGATTTCTGCTCTACAATTGTATTTTTAGCTAACCAGACACAAATGAAAAGAATGCAAAGATTACAAAACTGGGCTATGCGCATGATACTAGGTTGTAACAGATATACGTCGTCTTTTACCATGCTAAGTATACTCCAATGGATGTCAGTGAAACAGCGAGTTGTTTATAATACAATGGTTTTTGTTTTTAAACTTTTAAACGGGCTTTTGCCAAGTTACTTGACGAACAGGGTACAAAGAGGTGCAGACTTACACCAATATATGACACGGTATGCAAATATGCCAAGACTTCCAGCGGTCAAAATGACAGCAAGTGCCAATTCACTGTTTTTTAAAGGGATTAAGATTTTCAACAGTATGCCGCGTTGCATAAAAGAGGAAAAGTCCCTACCTACTTTTAAACGATCATGCGCTGGCTATATAAAAGAAAGTTATAGGTAATATCTGTATTTGTTCACTTGTAGCAGAATGGCTTTATTTATCTGTTATTTGTTTAGCGTTTTTATTCCTTTTTTTTTAAATTTCATGTGTAGTCTTAGATATTATGTGTTGTTGTGTTTTTGTATGTAATACTGTGAAGAAGATTGTTTCCGTAGCTGACACCACTTTTGGTGATGATGATGAAATTTTGTTTTATTTTTTACTTTTATTAATAATAGTGAAAAAAAATCAGAATGAGTCTGCATAGCCTCGAGACACGCGCGCGAAATGTGAACTTTGGGTAAGACAAAAGACTGACAAGGGCTCGGCAGGAGTTGAACTCTAGCCTGAGGTACTAGTTGGTCGAAAGTCTCCAAACATTCATACGTACTATGAACTTATATTAAATCTTGTAAATGGCTCAAATTAATATCTTTAAGATAACTTCGACCATCTCGAGCCTATGCGGGGGTTTGGGTGGGATCATCATCACTTTTTTCATTAAATTTCTTCTTTTTTATGCTACTCTTACATATTCTTTACCTTTCTATACAGACAAAATCCTTTAATTGTCATGTTAAAAAACTATTTGAACTACATATGTATGATAAATCAGATTTTACAGCACAAGAGTTGTAGCTTGTGATCTTTAACTGTGATCATAATATGATAAATCAGATTTTACAGCACAAGAGTTGTGATCTTTAACCACCTCAAGTGCAAACAAAACATACATCCATTGCATCGATGCCAACGAACCGA
Organism: Anopheles maculatus; assembly: GCA_002091835.1. NCBI lineage: Eukaryota > Metazoa > Arthropoda > Insecta > Diptera > Culicidae > Anopheles > Anopheles maculatus. Next base: position 145,913 of record KZ062142.1, on the reverse strand, counting down.
ACGGCCAATATTTTATCCACCACTGTCTGCAAGGATAAGAAACCACAGGAAAATGCCTAAATAGACGCACCAACACCATCAACATTCGTGTGGTATCTAAATCTATGACCGGGTACGATGAAGCAGCAACCATAGCAGTATAATCTCCAATTGACTACCCATTCGGTGGCACATCCTGACTGTCCGGCTTCGGTCAGCAGAACGGTCGCCGACTGCCGAATGCGAACCGCCCGGACGCGTTGTCATGCCCATGAAAATGTAATAAAGAAGCATAACTGTAATATCGTACAATATGAGTTTAATTCTGTTAAGCAGAGTTTATTCGAACTTGTGTTTTTTCTTCGCTTGCTTTGCTTCCCGTCCCATTTTGTTCGTGTCATGTTCAACCTTCTCTTCCCCGACTTCCTTCTTCTATCTCCTCCCCCCCAAAGATGTAACGATGTCCGGATGTGGTGCGGCGGGAGTTCGGAACAGACATCAAATCGAGCGCTGATGGTGATCATTCGAGCGAACCGGGCATCTTCCTTTCGGTTGCTTGCTTCCCCGAACGAGTGACCATTATCCTTGATGAAGCAGCCATCGTCACACATGTACACCCTTCTTCTGTGTCTCCGGTCTTCGTCTCTCTTACCGCGGTTCGTTGTGTAAGCACTACTAGCTCAGCTGTCACTGACAGATTGGAAGGACGCAACATCTTTTCCCGGTCGTCCGCTACGGGCCTGCTGGGGTTCAGTGTGGGCAAGTGTGTTCCATAATCGTTTAATTGCAGTCATAACAATGGCCATCAATGTATGAACTATGCCAAAAGTAGCACTAACCGCCCGCAAAACCCATCCCTTCCAGCACGTCCCCTATCCTCACGGGATGAGATGGTCATTAAACTATCCAACAGCCTGCTGCTGCTGCTGCTGCTGCTGCGCCAGCTTTTGGACGAAAAGTCATCGAAGTGGATGGCTAAAAGCGTGTCCCGTGCCGTAACTTGGACTGGTGGAACTTTGTTTCCTTTTTTGCTCTCCACGTTGTTATGGCATATCGATAATGTCAGCTGCCACTTTTCCGAACTAGAATCTGGGACAAATGATAGTTTTATTGCTACTTTCGGCCTCGCTGATGGTGTGTCGGATGCTTGTTGAGTGGTGCCCGTGGGCCGATGTGGGCTTTTCCCAAGAATGGTAGAAAGAAAAATAAAACTTCCATACAAAATGATTAGCCTCGAATTTCGCAAATTAACAGTAATGCGAATTTGATTGTGGCGCGTAGTGCCGTAGCAAATGTGCGATACGTGTCGATACAAATCACACCGAAGGGTACATTTACGCTCGGAAAATTGTGCACCGTTTGGTGAGTTGGTAACAGTGTGAACCGGTCGGTTATTAAATATAAATGGAATGTATTGAGTGGAATACTCGTACACTTATTTGGGTTACGCATAATTGTGCTTTAGCTTCGGTTGATCTTTAACCACTTTACGGTACGGTTAACGGGGCCACTGAAATGTACAATACCGTACTGGGTGGATTTTTTCGTTCCGCGAAGGCACTCTAAAAATTTGCAATTCAGATGCAGCTGAACTGATAGTGGTAAAATAAAACACACATTTTCACAAACCGATAAGGTGATAAAACATTTTCATAAAACGCTTTTATCGGTGTAGCGATTATGGTTTTGAAGTTGGACCAAACCGCACGCATTTTATTTCGAAACGGAATAATTTGATGAATGCGTCGATGACGATTGTCGTTTTATTGTTTTTCTGATAAACAAACGCTTTTAGCACGATAGAAATCACTGTTAAATAATTTAAATTCAATTCTAATTATTACTTTTGAAGTGCTATAATTGATAATTTCCAATGAACACTGAATACATTATTAGTTTCGGATCAGTAATGCATATGAAATCATCATTATGAGCTAATGAAAAGTTGTTAAATTCATCGATATGATCTCTTTCTTAATTTTATTAAGCTCTTCGCTGACCTCAACACCAGCTGCTGTTCACACACTCGATGGCCTATTTGAATCAGAGGTGTGTGTTTTTTTTAAATCAAATCCTAGTGTTTTGTAAAATACGAAAACCATTTGAACAAGTTAAACCTTTAAAAAAACAAAATTTGTTCTGATTTTTAGTTGTTTTGACATTTGTAAACTAGCACGTTTTTGATAAAAGTTTAATTAATTTGTTCTTAACACTGAAACCACTAGTTTACGCTTTGAATATTCATTAGAACTTCACAAGTCTTTACATTCATTAACCTTTTATTTTACTTTTAATATAACTGTTTACTGTTTCAAGTGAACCATATATTTGTTACTATCTGAAAGCAGTTTTCAATTAACACGCATGGATTTTTGTTTTACTGAAAATGCAACATCAAGAAGTATTGGTCTGATAATTCTGGATCCCTTGACCAAATAGTTTTGATGCTGTTTTAAACCATGCGCAAACCCTAGCGTAACTACAGTTTTACGAAAAAATACTCCGAGCTTTGTATGGAAATATGTCAAAAACTGACAGCAATTCTGTGCAAAATCTGAGTTAAGGTCAGGAAAACAGGTCCTTATTGCTACCTGTTCCATGGACCCAAGGTTAATGACTGAAGACTCTTATCAGTTGTATACAAGAACTTTGCAATTCTATGATGTTCCTTACTAGGTTCAAGTTTCGCATCGCTGGTTGTATGATAGTTACGGAAATTTGTGTTCGTGTTTTGTTCGTGTAGAACAATTAAGACACGAAAAATTCTTAAAGCTGCATATTTGCCATACTGAAATTTGCTCTTCATAGAGTGGCATATTGTGGGCTTTCCTGGTCATCGTTGGATTCTTTCAGGATTTGTCTTCTTTCAGGAACGAAATGATTTATTCCGTCAAACCAAATCTTCCAATAACTTGGAATGTTTAGGCTTGATCTGCATGAGATTGATCTTTGCTGGATTTACGGCACTCTAAATTTCATAGCAAATTATTGATTGTAGTTCTGTTCCAACGAATTCTTCGTATTATTCAATATTTCTTAATTTGTCTGTGATGCTCACTTTTGTAAATTCATTTATCTCCAACTTTGTGTACTTGGAAAAGATACTCAAACAGTAAAGCGTACAGATGAGAGACACCGACACAAAGCAAGACTCTCACATAAACTATTTCATTAGCTGGGCTCTCACTGGAGAATATTTCATAATGAGTCAAGTTATGACATTTCGTTGTGTTTGTTAATTGCTACAATGCGAAGCATATTGTACTATTTGGTAAACAAATTCTATAGATTTACTAAATAGTATAACTAAAATTTCATTTTACTTTGAAAGTGTAATCCATCTATCTAAAACAATGGTTAGTCAACAATGACTTAGCAGTGTGTCATGTTGGAAACACATTGAGTGACATGCCATCAAATGGATTTTTGAATAAATGATACTTCTTTCTCAAAATTTCATCCAAAACATGTCACTAGATTACTCCGGTTCACAATATTCATATGAATAAAACTCCCCAAGAAACCTGTTTCAATTCCCAAAACAGCGAATCGAAGCAGAAACCATTATGCTTATTTAGCACGAAAGTTTATGGTCTCCAAAGATGAAGCAACAATTGACGCCCCTGTCGTAAATTAAGCTCGAGATGGGGAATAAATTTCTAGAACTCAACTTAAAAACAATAAACTGGCAATGGCGGCTACGTTAACAAGATGTAGAAACTTTTCAATAGCAGCGGCCATTAGACTGCAAGACAATGGAATCAG
>KZ062142.1:103314-140996 GCA_002091835.1 Anopheles maculatus | reverse complement strand
GCGCGCGAGAAGTTTCTTTTTTGGTTGGATGAAATGCTTTTTAAAAATTATGCGCTCCCGGGTCCGGTTTTTCCTTTGTCTTGTGGGAGCCGGGTAAGCAAAAGTATTTTGCAAGTCGAAACACTGCCACTGGGCGTTCTCGAAGTGCGCCGCGCGATGGCTCAAGGGCACTAACGGTGGGCTGGAAAACCGAAAACATCTCATCGGCATCCCAATCGTCGACCGTTCGTTTTTCGATTGTGTGTGTGTGTGTGTGTGTGTGTGCGGGAATGGAAAATTCGGTTTCGGATCACACTTTCGCCCACTCTCCCGAGCGGGACACGGCCTGATCGTGGGTCCCGCCGGGGCTTTTGGTGGATGGGATGCTCATGAATAATCTATTGCACGGCGTGGCACAAGGGCTCGAGTAGGAAAGGGTGTGAAGGGAGGAAAGAAGACGAGAAAATGTCAACCGCGCAGGAAAAGTACAGTCTTGCCGTCGTACGCAATATCACGCCGTGTGCCGCGGTGACAAACCTAATTACGAGCATTTGATGGAAATGGCGTACGGATGCGAACGAACGATCGATCGGTCGACGGAAATTGTGCCTTGCATTGTGAGTGAATTACCCGTTCTTCCTTTTATTGTGTTCGTTTGTTTGCGTTCGGTCAAAAGTAATCCCTCTAAAACATCATCCTGCCCGGCGGTTTTGATCGATCAGTTGAGCGAAAATAAGCGCCCGGAACGTGTTGCTGTGTTGCGACAATTTTCTTCAAAAACACACTCTAAACCGTTGCTTAGTTTTCCCTGAGAAACTGTCCTACAAGATGCACGGTTAATCAAGCTTCCAAGAAATGAAGAGTTTGCACGAAAACTGTCCCAAAAACTGGCCGTAAAACAAGTGAGCGAAAGTCAGTAAAACATACCCATGCTTAGGAACGCTTCTTCGTCCGAAAGCTAAGAGACCGGAGCGCACTGGCTGTAAGTTCGTTATCTTGCCTCATCGTCGACAAACGTGCTGCGCGAGACGAATGAGCTTGTTCGCCTTTCGCCTGTACCGCAGTGCAACCGGCGTAGCTTTATGCGCTATATATCATTTTATTCGCAACGCGTGATGTGATTTTCACCGCTTGGTATGGCAGTTTTTCTTTTGTGTCCTGGAACGAATTGCCTATGCAACGGCATGTCCCCGTGTATGTCCTTCCAGCAACACACTATGTAGCTCTAGTTCCGTATGCACGACCAGTTTCGGTGTCGTTTATGAACTGGAACACATTTCACGTGGCGTGTGATACGGACGATCGTTGGGCTCTGCTCGTTCCATGGAAAACGAATGTATGTGTGTGGGTGACATGGAGGTTAGGGCGAAGTCAGGTAAACCAGGTAAGCAAATCTGTGCGGCACGCGAACATTCCCATGAAATGGATCGTTCGTGACGTTTCGTTGTCAGAGATTGATCGCCACGGTGCTTCCCGTTCGTTGGTTCGGGAAAATTGGCAACGTTTTCAGATTTGTGGGCAACATGGTTTTAGAACCGTCCGGCGATGTTTGCAGTGATTCCCACGTCAACAAGTATTGGTGTTGGGACTGATTGGGGTGAAAATTGACTTCTTCTTCGTTGCTTATATTGAACGCACAAACATTATTTGTTTGTTTCCGCACTAATTCAGCGTTCGGTGAATGGTTTTAAATATGCTGTTCTGATTGAATGTTCAGAGAGTTTGATTAAAGATCGTTTAAAGGTCTGTGGAAAATGTTTGGTGTACTTCTTCGATTTTACTTTACTTTTTTAACTATGTATAGTTGGCCCTACTTACAGAAGTATTAAATAAAAAAAAACAATGCTTCTCAACTAACAAGGAATTCTTCCAAGATACAAATGAACTACCAGGCACACATATAAACAAACTAAGGAGCGTCTAAGACATCAATGGCAATGATTTGCTGGCACAATACCCTTTTGTGTTCAGTAATAGCTAACTGCCGAGTTCTTAATACTCTGTAGGGTTACGAGTTATCCAACACTTGACAGTGGTTAACAAGTTGATGTACTGTACATGGACTTCCATGCTGCCATAGACTCTATGGAGCCCTCTTGTTGTGGTGTCTTGATTCAATGGCTCTTAATCTATCATACTAATAGGAGTTTTTGGCTAAAAATCAAAGCATTGGTGTCTGCACTTTTCACCAACTTTTCAGGAGTACCACAAGGCATTATTCTGAGTATTAAGGACCTCTGCTGTTTATTATATTTATGAAGAAAATCAACACGTTTTCTGGCTGCCGTCAACTACTGAATACTAATATTTGTGTCTGTATCTGACCCTGAAGATTACGCTATCCTTAGCAACTGTCACCAATAGGGTATCACTAATGTTAGACGTTCCTTTTGTAAGGTCTTGTCTTACTTTAAAGTAATGAATTTAAGGACCCATGTAGTTTAGTTTAAAACCTCTTTTTATGCGACATAGTCCGACTGGTATTTATGGTCCCAACAACCACCTAATGCCGAAATCGGATCAATACAAAATCTTCAAAAGGACCCACTTTTCATCATCACAGGAGGGAATCGTAGATTTGAGTTTTAATGTAAATAATCTTCTTCTTCTTCTTCTCACGAAAAATTCTTAAAGCTGCATATTTGCCATACTGAAATTTGCTCTTCATAGAGTGGCATATTGTGGGCTTTCCTGGTCATCGTTGGATTCTTTCAGGATTTGTCTTCTTTCAGGAACGAAATGATTTATTCCGTCAAACCAAATCTTCCAATAACTTGGAATGTTTAGGCTTGATCTGCATGAGATTGATCTTTGCTGGATTTACGGCACTCTAAATTTCATAGCAAATTATTGATTGTAGTTCTGTTCCAACGAATTCTTCGTATTATTCAATATTTCTTAATTTGTCTGTGATGCTCACTTTTGTAAATTCATTTATCTCCAACTTTGTGTACTTGGAAAAGATACTCAAACAGTAAAGCGTACAGATGAGAGACACCGACACAAAGCAAGACTCTCACATAAACTATTTCATTAGCTGGGCTCTCACTGGAGAATATTTCATAATGAGTCAAGTTATGACATTTCGTTGTGTTTGTTAATTGCTACAATGCGAAGCATATTGTACTATTTGGCAAACAAATTCTATAGATTTACTAAATATTATAACTAAAATTACATTTTACTTTGAAAGTGTAATCCATCTATCTAAAACAATGGTTAGTCAACAATGGCTTAGCAGTGTGTCATGTTGGAAACACATTGAGTGACATACCATCAAATGGATTCTTGAATAATCATACTTCATTCGCAAAATTTCATCCAAAAAATGTCACTAGATTACTCCGGTTCACAATATTCATATGAATAAAACTCCCCAAGAAACCTGTTTCAATTCCCAAAACAGCGAATCGAAGCAGAAACCATTATGCTTATTTAGCACGAAAGTTTATGGTCTCCAAAGATGAAGCAACAATTGACGCCCCTGTCGTAAATTAAGCTCGAGATGGGGAATAAATTTCTAGAACTCAACTTAAAAACAATAAACTGGCAATGGCGGCTACGTTAACAAGATGTAGAAACTTTTCAATAGCAGCGGCCATTAGACTGCAAGACAATGGAATCAGTTTTATTGTTGATTCAATCGAAAGATTTTCTAGATTGACTTATCTGCTGCCCACACCTAAGGGCTCTTTAAAGCTGCTCATTATAGCAATAAAAGTTAAGGATTTTGTTTCAAACTGTTCACAGCCGAACACTTCTTTGCTGTGTCTTGTAAGCAGCAGTATTACGTTTTTAATATTATCCTATTTATCAAATAACCAAAAAGAAAGTATTTCTTGTTCGCGAAAACTTGATTCCGAAAGCTTGAAGCCATCCATTTGCTGGTGTCTTTCCCTCGCACAACAAACTCCCAAACCCTGCTGGCCGTTGAACGGTTTTAAACACTAATTCGGTTAACCATTTCCATTTTCGGATGCGTGTCGCTTGTCGTTTTTCATCGCTGCCAACCAAAATGCTAAGTGCTCGCCCGCTGACGCCCACGGAAAAGCGCGTACACCGTCAGCCATCTTAAAGAACGAATTATGACGTCTCGAACTCGATGGCCCCCCCAACGGGACATGTCTTTTATGCGTTATTTTTTTTTGTCGTGAAAATTCGCGAGCATCCCTCCCAACATTTCACACTGAAACTCGCAACGGTAGTATGGTTGGGAAGCCTCCTGTGGGGCTGTTGCTCAGGAAAATGACGCCCTCTTCACGAGCGATTAGCGACCGCAACTTTTCACACCGCAAACATCCCCAAGGGGTTTTCTGGGGGGGTGGGGGGAGGATGGTGAGGCCGGCACAGCAAGAATGGGGTTTCATCGTGGTTTCGGAATCGTGATCTAGTTTTCGGTCGGTTCCCAACCTATCTCCAGCTACCGTAATTAGGCTTTATGGGTTTTATTGTGAACTTTTTTCAATTACCTTTGTGAATTTGATTAGTTGGGCGTTTCGCTCATTCCTTTTTCCTTTTTTTTTAGCTACATTTTTCTCTGTTTTCCTCTCGGTTGCCACAATCACAAATGTGCGCGTTATTTTAAGCGCTATTGTTTTCCCGTTTTGGTGTGTTTCCCGTATTCCGCGAAAGAAAATTCCACCAAACAAAGCGGGCCAAAAAAAATGACAAAATTCTGCACAAATTTGTCATGCCGAGCGCGCGAGAAGTTTCTTTTTTGGTTGGATGAAATGCTTTTTAAAAATTATGCGCTCCCGGGTCCGGTTTTTCCTTTGTCTTGTGGGAGCCGGGTAAGCAAAAGTATTTTGCAAGTCGAAACACTGCCACTGGGCGTTCTCGAAGTGCGCCGCGCGATGGCTCAAGGGCACTAACGGTGGGCTGGAAAACCGAAAACATCTCATCGGCATCCCAATCGTCGACCGTTCGTTTTTCGATTGTGTGTGTGTGTGTGTGTGTGTGTGCGGGAATGGAAAATTCGGTTTCGGATCACACTTTCGCCCACTCTCCCGAGCGGGACACGGCCTGATCGTGGGTCCCGCCGGGGCTTTTGGTGGATGGGATGCTCATGAATAATCTATTGCACGGCGTGGCACAAGGGCTCGAGTAGGAAAGGGTGTGAAGGGAGGAAAGAAGACGAGAAAATGTCAACCGCGCAGGAAAAGTACAGTCTTGCCGTCGTACGCAATATCACGCCGTGTGCCGCGGTGACAAACCTAATTACGAGCATTTGATGGAAATGGCGTACGGATGCGAACGAACGATCGATCGGTCGACGGAAATTGTGCCTTGCATTGTGAGTGAATTACCCGTTCTTCCTTTTATTGTGTTCGTTTGTTTGCGTTCGGTCAAAAGTAATCCCTCTAAAACATCATCCTGCCCGGCGGTTTTGATCGATCAGTTGAGCGAAAATAAGCGCCCGGAACGTGTTGCTGTGTTGCGACAATTTTCTTCAAAAACACACTCTAAACCGTTGCTTAGTTTTCCCTGAGAAACTGTCCTACAAGATGCACGGTTAATCAAGCTTCCAAGAAATGAAGAGTTTGCACGAAAACTGTCCCAAAAACTGGCCGTAAAACAAGTGAGCGAAAGTCAGTAAAACATACCCATGCTTAGGAACGCTTCTTCGTCCGAAAGCTAAGAGACCGGAGCGCACTGGCTGTAAGTTCGTTATCTTGCCTCATCGTCGACAAACGTGCTGCGCGAGAAGAATGAGCTTGTTCGCCTTTCGCCTGTACCGTAGTGCAACCGGCGTCGCTTTATGCGCTATATATCATTTTATTCGCAACGCGTGATGTGATTTTCACCGCTTGGTATGGCAGTTTTTCTTTTGTGTCCTGGAACGAATTGCCTATGCAACGGCATGTCCCCGTGTATGTCCTTCCAGCAACACACTATGTAGCTCTAGTTCCGTATGCACGACCAGTTTCGGTGTCGTTTATGAACTGGAACACATTTCACGTGGCGTGTGATACGGACGATCGTTGGGCTCTGCTCGTTCCATGGAAAACGAGTATGTGTGTGGGTGACATGGAGGTTAGGGCGAAGTCAGGTAAACCAGGTAAGCAAATCTGTGCGGCACGCGAACATTCCCATGAAATGGATCGTTCGTGACGTTTCGTTGTCAGAGATTGATCGCCACGGTGCTTCCCGTTCGTTGGTTCGGGAAAATTGGCAACGTTTTTAGCCCGGTTGATGGGATGGTGTTCTGATTTGTGGGGGACATGGTTTTAGAACCGTCCGGCGATGTTTGCAGTGATTCCCACGTCAACAAGTATTGGTGTTGGGACTGATTGGGGTGAAAATTGACTTCTTCTTCGTTGCTTATATTGAACGCACAAACATTATTTGTTTGTTTCCGCACTAATTCAGCGTTCGGTGAATGGTTTTAAATATGCTGTTCTGATTGAATGTTCAGAGAGTTTGATTAAAGATCGTTTAAAGGTCTGTGGAAAATGTTTGGTGTACTTCTTCGATTTTACTTTACTTTTTTAACTATGTATAGTTGGCCCTACTTACAGAAGTATTAAATAAAAAAAAACAATGCTTCTCAACTAACAAGGAATTCTTCCAAGATACAAATGAACTACCAGGCACACATATAAACAAACTAAGGAGCGTCTAAGACATCAATGGCAATGATTTGCTGGCACAATACCCTTTTGTGTTCAGTAATAGCTAACTGCCGAGTTCTTAATACTCTGTAGGGTTACGAGTTATCCAACACTTGACAGTGGTTAACAAGTTGATGTACTGTACATGGACTTCCATGCTGCCATAGACTCTATGGAGCCCTCTTGTTGTGGTGTCTTGATTCAATGGCTCTTAATCTATCATACTAATAGGAGTTTTTGGCTAAAAATCAAAGCATTGGTGTCTGCACTTTTCACCAACTTTTCAGGAGTACCACAAGGCATTATTCTGAGTATTAAGGACCTCTGCTGTTTATTATATTTATGAAGAAAATCAACACGTTTTCTGGCTGCCGTCAACTACTGAATACTAATATTTGTGTCTGTATCTGACCCTGAAGATTACGCTATCCTTAGCAACTGTCACCAATAGGGTATCACTAATGTTAGACGTTCCTTTTGTAAGGTCTTGTCTTACTTTAAAGTAATGAATTTAAGGACCCATGTAGTTTAGTTTAAAAATTTGTGTCTGTATCTGACCCTGAAGATTACGCTATCCTTAGCAACTGTCACCAATAGGGTATCACTAATGTTAGACGTTCCTTTTGTAAGGTCTTGTCTTACTTTAAAGTAATGAATTTAAGGACCCATGTAGTTTAGTTTAAAACCTCTTTTTATGCGACATAGTCCGACTGGTATTTATGGTCCCAACAACCACCTAATGCCGAAATCGGATCAATACAAAATCTTCAAAAGGACCCACTTTTCATCATCACAGGAGGGAATCGTAGATTTGAGTTTTAATGTAAATAATCTTCTTCTTCTTCTTCTTCTTCTTCTTCTTCTTCTTTCTTGGCTTAACGACCTCTTAGGTCATGCCTGCCATTTCTGGCTTACTAGACTTATTGTTACCGCATAGTTGGATAGTCAGTCCTCACCATGGGAGAACGGCCCAGATGAGATTTGAACCCCGGTCCTGCCGTGTGAAGATCGGCGCCGCTGTCGTATCTACCACTGGGCCGCCACAATGTAAATAATATTGTTCTTGAATAAAATGTATATTATAATCTATAACATCAAGCGCTTTAATATAATCGTGCGAGATTATGAAGCATTTTTATACAGGTTTTATGGACAAGACGATGTGTATTTTGTCGAATAGCTATGTCAGCTTGCACGTGGCTGGTTGAACGTAATTAAATAAATAAGGTCATTAATGTTTAACGAGGAAAACAGGGAACAACCATCAACATATCCAGTCAAATGATTTAATATTAACTAAGCCTGGGGCAGCAAGTCCCATATAGGACTGCTCCAGCAAATTTAATTCCTTTGAAGGGTTCGTATAAAAATCCAAATTGCTAACGCAAAAGTGCGATCATTTTGACGTCTCAGGATCTTTTAGCATTGCACAATATTTTAACATAAACTTTAGTGATAAGCAAGCTTTTGCACTGATGCACTTGCGACTTAATTAAAGTGGTTTAAATTTTTAACAAGCGCAGTAGGCCGATCTTTCGGAAATGTTTCGAAAAAGACATGAAGGACTAAAAGTCTCCTCCCTGATGCATCTTCAAAGTACATCTAGGAAAGTAGCTTATTTGAGCCTACCCTAATCCTAAGGCTAATAGCGAATTGAAATATACTGCAAAAACATTCAGAACAAACTACTACAATGTAGAAGCTACAATAAATCTCACTTTACCATAAATCGGACCCATCACGATAAAGTACTCGTATAAAGTACTCATAAAATACAATTATGAAAAGCGGTGCAAAATCCTGCAATCCTCCCAAAAATTGATTTAAACCTTACAAAAAAACAATGCTTCAAAGAATTCTCGTTTCTGCAAAAGCTTAAAAAACCAATTGCGCATGAGGTACAGCTGACTTACAAATCTAATTCATCACCGGCTTTTACAGTGACCAGTGTCCCTTTCGCACAGTCGTCGGCCATTAATCCTTATCATATAACGAGTATCTGCTCCGTCTGTGTTCGTGTTATCGTACGCCACCCCTTTCCCTAACCTTACACAACCACATTCCACGGGACGCCACAATGGACGGCAAGTGTGTCCTTTAGCCTTCGGAAACTATCCATCTTCATCTTCCGAGTGCCCTTCGTGCTTTCTTTTTTATTCTTAACCCGCCACCAAACTCGTACTGCGTACTACACACACACACCCTGGCTAAGAAACGGAACCGTGACCAGCAAGGGCAACCGCGGGAGTGTCTGAATTTCCGCACCTCCACGTTGGGCGGAAACGGATGGCGGAAGCACCGAGACAATCGAATAACACTCACGCTTGGAGTTTTTGCTGCCCGGTCGTTACTGAACTAGCAGGCTAAAATGACTAAAAAAGAAAAGCTGATTTGCAGCTGACGATGGGATACGAGGAGGAAAAGACCAGACCAACATCTCCCAACATTTCACACTGAAACTCGCAACGGTAGTATGGTTGGGAAGCCTCCTGTGGGGCTGTTGCTCAGGAAAATGACGCCCTCTTCACGAGCGATTAGCGACCGCAACTTTTCACACCGCAAACATCCCCAAGGGGTTTTCTGGGGGGGTGGGGGGAGGATGGTGAGGCCGGCACAGCAAGAATGGGGTTTCATCGTGGTTTCGGAATCGTGATCTAGTTTTCGGTCGGTTCCCAACCTATCTCCAGCTACCGTAATTAGGCTTTATGGGTTTTATTGTGAACTTTTTTCAATTACCTTTGTGAATTTGATTAGTTGGGCGTTTCGCTCATTCCTTTTTCCTTTTTTTTAGCTACATTTTTCTCTGTTTTCCTCTCGGTTGCCACAATCACAAATGTGCGCGTTATTTTAAGCGCTATTGTTTTCCCGTTTTGGTGTGTTTCCCGTATTCCGCGAAAGAAAATTCCACCAAACAAAGCGGGCCAAAAAAAATGACAAAATTCTGCACAAATTTGTCATGCCGATGTACTGCCAACATCGTCAACGTACGGGCAAATATTGTAACGCACCCCGTCGTAACACAATATTATCGCAGTTTCACCACAGCACAAAGTCGCGGTAAAGCGTAGCGTGATAAAAACCGCATCTAAATTTCGCATCCCACCTCAACCAGTCCTCCGAACCCCAACCCGGAGCTTCAGTCCGGAGGGAGATCCTTTTCCCCAGGAAAACAGATCGCTGGCCGGGGTTTGGTGCGCGCGAGAAGTTTCTTTTTTGGTTGGATGAAATGCTTTTTAAAAATTATGCGCTCCCGGGTCCGGTTTTTCCTTTGTCTTGTGGGAGCCGGGTAAGCAAAAGTATTTTTCAAGTCGAAACACTGCCACTGGGCGTTCTCGAAGTGCGCCGCGCGATGGCTCAAGGGCACTAACGGTGGGCTGGAAAACCGAAAACATCTCATCGGCATCCCAATCGTCGACCGTTCGTTTTTCGATTGTGTGTGTGTGTGTGTGTGTGCGGGAATGGAAAATTCGGTTTCGGATCACACTTTCGCCCACTCTCCCGAGCGGGACACGGCCTGATCGTGGGTCCCGCCGGGGCTTTTGGTGGATGGGATGCTCATGAATAATCTATTGCACGGCGTGGCACAAGGGCTCGAGTAGGAAAGGGTGTGAAGGGAGGAAAGAAGACGAGAAAATGTCAACCGCGCAGGAAAAGTACAGTCTTGCCGTCGTACGCAATATCACGCCGTGTGCCGCGGTGACAAACCTAATTACGAGCATTTGATGGAAATGGCGTACGGATGCGAACGAACGATCGATCGGTCGACGGAAATTGTGCCTTGCATTGTGAGTGAATTACCCGTTCTTCCTTTTATTGTGTTCGTTTGTTTGCGTTCGGTCAAAAGTAATCCCTCTAAAACATCATCCTGCCCGGCGGTTTTGATCGATCAGTTGAGCGAAAATAAGCGCCCGGAACGTGTTGCTGTGTTGCGACAATTTTCTTCAAAAACACACTCTAAACCGTTGCTTAGTTTTCCCTGAGAAACTGTCCTACAAGATGCACGGTTAATCAAGCTTCCAAGAAATGAAGAGTTTGCACGAAAACTGTCCCAAAAACTGGCCGTAAAACAAGTGAGCGAAAGTCAGTAAAACATACCCATGCTTAGGAACGCTTCTTCGTCCGAAAGCTAAGAGACCGGAGCGCACTGGCTGTAAGTTCGTTATCTTGCCTCATCGTCGACAAACGTGCTGCGCGAGAAGAATGAGCTTGTTCGCCTTTCGCCTGTACCGTAGTGCAACCGGCGTAGCTTTATGCGCTATATATCATTTTATTCGCAACGCGTGATGTGATTTTCACCGCTTGGTATGGCAGTTTTTCTTTTTCGTACTGCGTACTACACACACACACCCTGGCTAAGAAACGGAACCGTGACCAGCAAGGGCAACCGCGGGAGTGTCTGAATTTCCGCACCTCCACGTTGGGCGGAAACGGATGGCGGAAGCACCGAGACAATCGAATAACACTCACGCCTGGAGTTTTTGCTGCCCGGTCGTTACTGAACTAGCAGGCTAAAATGGCTAAAAAAGAAAAGCTGATTTGCAGCTGACGATGGGATACGAGGAGGAAAAGACCAGACCAACACTTTGACGCAACGAAAGAACTTAACGATGAACCTTTGCGGAAAAGTGGTTTCTCAATTCGCGCTCGAACAGCAAACGAACGAACCAGGCAAAACATAACACAACTGATACTGATGAAGGACAGAATTTTCTACCAACCCACTGGCCTCAACTGGCGAAAACGGAAATCGGAACGCGCGTGAAGGGAGAAAGGAAGCTCGCAGGAGCGGTTTGAATGTTCTCGTTTCCTGGGGTGGTCTTGTTTTGCTTGTGTTTTTTTTTTGCTTCTTCATTGTTGCACGGGTAACGGAAACGAGTTTCGGAATTTTCCCTCGGTACTCGCCATTCGCTGCTGAGTGTTGCTTATCTTGCCATCCGGGTTTTGTTTTTTAATTTCGATCCCTTTTCCATGTGTCTATGTGTTGTTTGACCGTCTCTGGTTTTTTTTCTATTGTTCCATCGTTTCAGGCCGTGTGGCAGCAACGGGTTTTGCTGACAGCTCAACAGCTATCCATTAGCGATAAGGAAAAACGGAACCGAGCCACCATGCGATGGCAGCAACAGTAGCAGTGCGGACCGGAAAAATAAACAACGAATTTGGAAAGATCATCTTTGCCGCATCTACCGTCACCACCACTCGGTTTCACGGTGCGCCGGTTTAAGTTCGTGTGAAGTGTGTGCAAGTGTGAGGGAAGGAAAAGCAGAGAGAAAAGAGAGGGAAATTTTTTCACAGCGTCTAAAGATAGCGTGCGATAAGCAGGGAGGCGCCGTTGGAAGCGGATAGAAAATTGATATCTTGTTGTGAAAATATACAAGTGCTCGGTCGAGTTCGCCGTTACGCCGCGAGTGCTTC
Source organism: Anopheles maculatus (assembly GCA_002091835.1). NCBI lineage: Eukaryota > Metazoa > Arthropoda > Insecta > Diptera > Culicidae > Anopheles > Anopheles maculatus. The sequence goes on along the minus strand of KZ062142.1, from coordinate 128,994 downwards.
CGTGTGGTGAAAATCGTTCGTTACCGGTTGCAGCAAACCCGGGAAAACCCATAGTGAGGTGAAAGTAGAATATATCCTTACCGTGTTTCCGTGTGCGTTAGTGTGTGTGTATGTTGGTGATTGAGGGCGTGTGTGTGTGTGCGCGCGTGTGTGATTCATCCACGATGGATGTAGTGGTGTGGCACCGAGTGTGTGTATGTGCGAGCCACTAGGTATGGCGAAAATCTGACAACAGTGCGATGACATTTTCACGACAGTGTGTTGAGCGTGTCACCGACGAAGGTGGCGGAAGGTGCGTGGAGACCCGGGCAGCAGTGAGCCGGTGCTCGAAAGGTCATCTCATCACCTCAAGGACGATGTCGAGTGGTCGTAGACGGCGAAGCGTGACGACCATCGCGACCCGGCTGGTGGCGCTCGGGCTGTGCGGACTGCTGGCGGTGGCCAGCCTGGTCGGCGCTTCCTACTCCGATACGGACGATCTAATCAACGAGCTCGATCGACCGAGTAAGTAGCCCCGGCACCCGGGAGTGTCACTCGAAAAGCCAATTCCTTTCTGTTATGAGGTGACAAATTGTCTCGCAATGATTGCGAGCGAAATTGTATTACGACTGTGCGGCCGCTTCAATGGCATGGTTTGAAGGACGTCAACTAGCGTATCGCGGTGTTCAAGAATGGGGGGCGCAAAGACGTTTTTCCTTTTCCAACGTACTACGGGAGAAGCTTTTTCCTTGCTAATGGTCGATTAATCTGTGACAGCGTTTTCTGGGCCGCTTACTTTGTCGATTAATTCGCTCAACGCTAATATTGTTTACAAAGCGAATCGTTGCAAAAGGGGAAGAATGGTTGGAAAATAATTACTTAAATTAGATGGCTTTACTGAGCTTATCATCGATTTAAGTTGACCTTCACTACGTATATCAGTATTTCTTGATGAACTTTATGGAACGCCTGAAAGTATGCAATAGTTGTTGTTTGTAACATATTTAGTTAAGAGAAAGGCTACTTTTTAGGCACATTGAAAAACGATTCATTTTCCAGAACGTTGATATTGCAGATAACACTATCAAAATGTTTGCACTGCCGTGTAGCTTGAACTATGGAGTATACATTGACGAATTCAGGTAAATTCAGTTAAGGAAGGACTAAAAAAAACTATTTATTTGACTACAACAGAAGCAAGTTTTTGTACTGCATTGCAAATGCAGTGCAATAAGCATGAACATTATCCTCAACCGGGGCGGCCCGGTGGTACTGCGACAGCGGCGCCGGTCTTCACACGGCAGGACCGGGGTTCAAGTCTCATCTGGGCCGTGAGTGAGTGAGGACTCACTGTCCAACTATGCGGTAACAATAAGTCTAGTAAGCCAGAAATGGCAGGCATGACCAAGAGGTCGTTAGGCCAAGAAAGAATAAGATTATCCTCAACAAACGGGCAAAAAAATCGGATAGAAGTAACCGTAAAACCTTAAAGTATGCAATCGAAAACATATTTTAATCTTATGCAACAATAATTGCGCGTGTATTGTTTAGATAACTTGAAGAACAACGTAACTCTTTTGTTACTGTCAGACAATAAGGATTTTACAACACTGTTGAAGTACTGCAACCCTTTGTTTTAGAGCATATGTTAGCATTTTAATGATCTTTTTTGTGACTGTTTATTGTACTGTATGCTATCAACAAGAAAAAACGCCCTGTGATAGCCAATGCGAGCACCATGTTACCCTTCTTTAGACGGCCTAAAAGCACGTGTTAATCACGCACATATCGTAGCACTTAATTACGAACATTACATTAAAAATATTATACTTTAAAAGTTGATCGGTAATTTGCCAGAATTCAATAGTTTGCTTTTGTAATAATTTTCCTACTGTACGCATTCCCGAACTTCAGATGCTCAATTATCCCACTTTATGAAACATTGCTCTCGCACAATTGGCTCTCACGACGAACATCTTTCAAGCACCAATAAACTTCACACTGCTGGGCCAAAAACCTCTTGCAAACAACAGCAAAAACGATAGCAAATCGCACACTCATTCGGCTTCGGATTGTTCACACTTGAGAACTCCACCCGCTTGGGCGTACCGATTCCGTGGCATCGTGCTGCAGCTCCGATCCGTGACCAGTCACTAATAACGATTTTAATAGCCCGTTATCGGTGCCACCCAATCCGCCTCCAGATTGCGGGTCGTCGAGTGGTCTGCTTCACGGTCAATCATAGAAGTCTAGCATTGGGAATCTATCCCGAAGCGAGGGAGTAACCTCGAACCTGGCGTTGGAGCTGTTTACTGGTGGGCGTGAGAATACGACCCCATGAAGCCATTACGTGCGGTACATTATTGCACCAGTAACTTCATTGGAAGCGAGGTGGAGATAAACCGATGACTGCGTCGGCTAATTTCGAGCCAATTTGCAATGGAGTTATTATGAGTTGTTGGGTTGGAGGAGTAGCCTGCGTTGGGCTTTACCTGGACAGAGTGGAAAAACGATTGTAATTACGAGCTATTTATCAATAATTCTACACCAGTACACAATTGCTTACTTGAAAGTGTTACTGGTGAGGTGCTATATGTGTGTAAGAATTCGTGCTCGTTTCCATTTTTATTGTAAGGTATATCCAGTCCAGTCAAACAGTCCATGGAAATAAACCAGAAACGAACATTTTGACGCTTTGTTTAATTCGTTATGACACCACGGGCCCGGATGAACGACAGCCCAGGACCAGAGGGACGATGAAACGCACACACATACCCCGAGGGTAAGTGAAGTTGATGCAGAAAGGTTCGCGTGATTTACTCACTCGCGCCCATCAACCGACCAGAGAAACTCTCGACAGCAAGCCAAAGTAATGCCGTACGCGCGCGATACCCCGGTACCCGGTTCGGTTTTCGGGCGCAAAGAAGAAAAAAACACGCAGTTCGCCCCCAGCCTGAAGTCACACAAAGTATTGCAATGCGATAAAAAGGCATGGCAGCTTCATGCTTCTACGTGGCAGACCCAGAACGCAGGAGCGCGCACGTGTACATAAATCAAGCCGCCACACCAGGTTGGCACGCTGGCTGACATTTAGCTGCTTGTTTTCAGGAAGCTTTCCACTTTGTTTTTCTCCCTTTGCCTCAGCCTCTCAACACCCTGTTCCTGGCCAGAGTCCCCTGGCCGGAGTTTCTGCCTCCAGTCGGCTTCAGCCCGGTGCCTCTTTACAGTGTGCCGATGTCCTTTCGCTTCCTGTCACATGTCTTGAGCGGTGACCTCGAGCCTCCTGACTTTGCTGCGATAACGCGCCCGCACAAAGCCAGTGGTTGTGCGCGTTGTAAGGCACAGGACTCGAAGCGAACCAGGCGGCAGGTTGAGCTGCTTTTTTGTTGTTGCTTAGAACCGTGCACTGGAACCCGCTGAAAGGTGACTAAATCGTAGCGAGAGAAAACATAAAAGAAGTCGAGCATAACGACACCAGCGACAACAAGCGAACTCGCCAACCATTGGGCACAACAATTGCGCTGTGTGTGTGTGTGTGTGTGTGTGTGTGTGATGGTGAAGACCCTGCGATGGGAAAAGCGGAAAGTTATTTACGGTGAAAATGTTTGATCTTACACCGGCAGATATATCACGGGAACCCGTGTTGTTGTCGGGACGATAGCTCGCCTTTTCCCCGTTCGCGTCGCCAAGGACATTATACGCCAAGTAGTGGGCCGGTTTAAATATTTAATGTCGTTTTTCGTACTTTGCTTTTAAATTTTATCACAATCAAACCTTCCCCACGAGTGTCGTGAAGGAGGCGGCCGGCGAGGACGACGACATTGAGCAAAAAAAATGGTATTAAAGAAATACCTTCAATAAGGGTAACATGCAAACACTAGCAAAAGGTCTGTGCAATATGTGAACATTCCATGGAAAATCTCGTACGGTTCCTCGTACATTTGATGCAATATTAAACTCATTGTGTGCGAAAACGCTGCCCATAGCGACGATGCACTCAGGTGAAAGTTCATTTCCTGTGCATTGTGGCTAGCACTTTTCTCATCACACATACACACACAAACGGCACATAAATAGTTTCCTTGCTTTTGTCCGGTAGAAATTTTATGAAACTAATTTTAATTAGTATTGCTTTCTTTGTACCTTTTTTTGTGTTGCTTTCTTCTGACGACTGAGCACATCTTACAACAAACACACACACAGTCAGGTTGGTCTTGTAGCTACCCTTGTTCATTGTAATAGTTTTAGCACTTTTGTTTATTCCTTTTTTCTGCTGGAAGCGAATGTAATCAACAATGTAGTGGCACATTAGTCACTATACCGAGAGACGGTCAACGGTCTACGTAAGCTCGGTCGCTCCATCATTGCGCCTTAAGCACTGTCGAGTAACAGTTTAAAGCAACTTACTTTACAACAAGCAAATGCTGCCCTACTTTTTTCTGGTTTTTCCCCCATCAACCGGGCCCATCTCTATCGCATCTCGTGACATCAAAAGGGACGATCTTTAACATACATCCCGTGCCAGTACGATGTCTGTTTGATTTGAACTTTTCCAACTGTTCCTAGTTCGGAGAGTTTGGGAAAGTCTGTTCTCCTGGTTTCTCTGTTTTTTTTTTGTGTGTGTGTGTGTGTATCTTCCCATCCTCGCAAACGTGCTGTTTGTTTGATCTTGTGCGAGTGCACGTTGCAGTGTGCACGAAGCAGCAAGCAGCGTGTGCAAACAAAGAACCATAGTTTTCGGTGTACGTCAAGTATTGGCTTTATTTTTACGTACCCAGTCCCGGACACTCATTTGCGGGTCTTTTTTTGTTGTTGCTTTGCTTTGCTTCTTCCTCAGCAAACCCGGAAAACCTCATCTGCATACATGACTTTTTTGGGGTTCCTAGCGTACGCTAATGAGCTGTCAAATAGAGTAGTTTGACTTCAAAGGTGGATGCGCACGCTACACACGGTGGTTAGTGCTTTCGACGATGTGAAGATAATTTGGTAACCGCAACAGCTTTTCGGTGCCACTATCGGCGTGAACTCCCGACCCGTACTTGAAGCGTGCAGTTACTTCCAATTTAAATTTCCCAACACCCGCGAACCGGGACCGAACTGCCTGTCGCCGTGGTTTTCACAACTGCATCCGTTCAAAAGTGCAGTTTAAAATGGTTGTCGGAAGGGTGCTGGCCAGGAGTTTACTGTGTGCCCAGCACTGCGTCACACAAGTGCGCGCGTTCTCGGCCGCGGTGTTTGTATACAATTAGGGATTAATTCTCCAACTGCAGCCGCGTGTACCGTGGACCATCATCGTACGCGTCCGCACGCACCAGAGTTTCTGCAGCGAAACTTTATTACATGAGAGTCGTTCGCAGTACTGTGCCAACGTTCCAATCACTGTTGGGAATGGTGGTGTTTCCTTACTTAGCCCACCTTACCCCCTTTTTCGCTGGATCGAACCGGGGATTGTTTGTGTTTGTAAACAAACGCCCGCGATTTTCCACCCGCTGGGTGTGCGCTGAGGCGAAAGGAAAATTATGACTGTGGTAAGGATTTACGTGCCGTTTCACAACTGCATCCGTTCAAAAGTGCAGTTTAAAATGGTTGACGGAAGGGTGCTGGCCAGGAGTTTACCGTGTGCCAAGCACTGCGTCATACAAGTGCGCGCGTTCTCGGCCCCGGTGTTTGTATACAATTAGGGATTAATTCTCCAACTGCAGCCGCGTGTACCGTGGACCATCATCATACGCGTCCGCACGCACCAGAGTTTCTGCAGCGAAACTTTATTACATGAGAGTCGTTCGCAGTACTGTGCCAACGTTCCAATCACTGTTGGGAATGGTGGTGTTTCCTTACTTAGCCCACCTTACCCCCTTTTTCGCTGGATCGAACCGGGGATTGTTTGTGTTTGTAAACAAACGCCCGCGATTTTCCACCCGCTGGGTGTGCGCTGAGGCGAAAGGAAAATTATGACTGTGGTAAGGATTTACGTGCCGGTCACAGCGATGGTGGGCGGTTGGTTTTGAAAACTGGCTAAAGGTGAACACTGTTTTGAAAGGCCACTGTTTTGATCGCACCAGTGCTTGGCATTCCATGAGTTGGGAGAAGATTTTTAACGAAGAATGTTTTATCGGAAAAGTGTTTGGAGAACAAGGCCCACTGCTTTTACGAACTTCACCAGTTATCGTTCGAATTTCTGAAGTTAAATAAAGGTTCACTGGGGTACTGAAGTTCCAAGTACGTCAAAAAGGAGTTTAATGAAACTGTATACATGGACCGATATCCATTAAAAAATATGAGGATTGGGCATGTTCTGCTAGAGGTTTATGAAATTGAAAAGAATCTAGAAATTATTTCTCAAGAATGACTTAACGAAAATTGAGGAATCGAAGTTGGTTAATTGCTGAATGTACATTTCTTCAGAATTTCTTATTCTAATTCGTTATCCCAAATCTGATAGTTCATTTGGCAGCATTCATCCGACGCTACCCTTAATGAGCTAAACGCCCGCGAAAAGCCCAACCGTTAGGCGTGAATAGGAGTAGTTTTGCTTTAAATGCCACTACAGAAGGATAATAATGACCATGATAATGAAATGAGGTTAAACTAACATCTCAGGAATATATTCACGTGGTACGCACAAAACGCTTCGGTATTGTTAGACGCAGCGATGAATCGATTCGTGGAAAATCTACATCAGAACACTTATTTTTACGATGATACAAGATATGGTGCTCTTATTCAAATGTGCGTCACTTCAGGTGCCTTATTATCCTGTACAAATCTAGACGGTACAAATCGGAATCGTTATTATGCAAAGATACATTACTAGCTATTAAACTATCCTCGTGAAATCATTATTAGAACTAACCTAATTTTATGACAGTAATCTCGAACTGTCAAACATCACCCAATACGTTCTACCAACGCCTTAGTCTTCGCTATATTCCATTACCAACGACAGGTGTATGTGATGATGTATTTCCTGTCATATCCACACACACACACACAAATACTCACAGAGATGGCCTTATCCGTCAGGCAAAGACTGCCACCGAAGAATGACGATCGAGACGATCAATCATGGGATACTTTTCGGTGGTGGCTTACTGGCGTAGAAATCCATTTCCCCCTAGTCACCACCCAGCAGAATGCACAATGACACTGCCCGTTGCACATCGAACTCAACCAAACCAACCAAGATATCGATTGACTTTCCAGCTCGGCTAGTGTAAGGACCGTCCTTCTCGTAGCACCAGAAGGAGCCCGCTTCTAAGAACTACGCCGAGAGCGCCATTACTCATTTATCATCTTAAACCGTCAAGCTGGAAAAGGCGCTGCCCGCTGACGTCCACTACCGCTACTGTACTGCTAGGCTGCATCCGTCATTCGCCAGCTTCCGGCACCTAATGGTGCGACCGAATCGAAGACGAAATGCGCTGACGTCTTGCGCTGAGTTTTGCGTCATCGGCAGCATCCGCACACACCGAAAACACCGAAAGGACACAAAGAAAATAGCCGGCAGATGAATAATATATCCTAATTCTCTTAACATGTTAATTGCAGACTGCATAATAAATCACCGTTTCGTTTTCCCATTGTTTGCCAAACCCGGGCAATGCACACCGCTTTGGCACTGGAAGCCTTTCGAGTATCTGAAGGGCCGTTCGCGTATGGTACTGCTCCGTTATTCGTGCCGCAACGGTAGTCCTTTTGCATGCCACCAGCACAACTTCCACCCACCAATTAGGGGTTCTTCTGGTAGGGGACACGATCGTTGTTTCAACGGGAGAAAGGGAGAGAGAGAGAAAGAGCAAGAGAGGGAGAAATAAGAGTGTTAAAAGCTTCCGCCGTACCGGGCTGTAGAAGAACTGCGGCAAAACACCCCGAAGGAAGACGTCCCGGCGTATGTGCCCTACCTACGCTCAAGGTTTCACACGCCAGCGAAAACCTTGCAGACTTTACCACATCGCAAGATTCTGTCGGACATCGTGTGCGCACAAAGTTTGCGTAAGCATAAGAGAGCATCGGCCTGTTTCTATTTATCTAGTCAACGGCATTTCTGTTCATCGAGCCAACTACTACTCCGGCAGGGTGTGCGAAACTTACGGGAAGTTGAGCTTGAAGCAAGATGTCCCTCACGCGGCACTAGTCCAAAAACCGCAGCACTAGACCACCGGGGGACCACTTTCTCGACAAGGAAGGAAAGTGATTTGTTCGGTTACGGACTATGGCTCCTCTTAATTATGTTTACGTAGGTCTCTTTTCCCGGGCCGCAGAGCGTGCATCGACAGCCTGGCACACACACACACACGAACACACACGTATCACCCCTACACAATGGCAGCAGTATCATTGTTGTGCATACAATGGTGGATGTGCCGGGGCTGTGTTGCTTTTCCTGGTAGAGATTTCTCCCGAAGAACAGCTTCAATCCCAACAAACCGTTTCCGTGTGTTGTCGTTTGCCCGGGAAATCAATTTCAAGTCCTGAAGGGCCCCGGGAGCTACTAGGGATGAAGTTGTTTGACAAGGGTACGTGTCGGGGCGTTTGCAGCACAAGTTCATTCTTTCGCATCGGCAGGAAAAGCCCGTTTTCCGTCGAATTAAGCCGCCACCAAGAGCAAAACAATACACATTTACCAGGCCACTGAGGAATGGCTGGAGGATTTTCGGTGGATTCTTTCGTTCGACGGAACCGAGAAGTGACATCTTTCGGTGAAGATTGTGCTGATGCTCAAGTTTGCATCCACACAAACCGGGCCACCGAATGGTACGCTGCTCACTCTTGACTAAAACTAGCGAAGAATAGAACCGGCAATGGAAATGCTACCACTGTACACTTGCTGCTCATATTCTCTTTCCTTTCCTGCTCGGCGGCTTTGGTTCCTTGCCGCACAAGACGACCGACTTTGGGCCAACTTTTTGACGGGTTTGAAATATTTATTCCGATTTGCAATGCGAGCTGAAGCACTTGCGAACAATTTCACTTTTGTTCCGTGGCTCGTCCATTTTGGCACCGGTCGGGAGAATGGGCACAAAGTTTTTGCGTTAGTTTCGTCTCGATTGCAAATGACTTTCCTATGAGTTGGGTTGCGATTTTCTGGGCGTTGAGCTTCGTTATCTGCCGGGCCTTACTCACTCAATCCAACTCGGTCCCACCGTGCCGAGCTTTCCGATGGCCGACGTCCGATGGAAAGTTGTTCCGCAAAGCGCTCGGTGCACCTTTCTAATTCGCCCATTCAGCGCTGGCCGGGTGAGGTTTTATCTGCAATAGGATTATTACAGGATTTATGTTTCACTCCGCGGTAAAATACTGTGCGGCAATGCGAGTGGCTGTTCTGGTGTGTCCTTCGCTTACCTTTTCTTCAAGACGTCACCCGAGCAGCCGGAGTGTAAGGCGATGGATAAAAATTCATAATACCCGCACCGAGAACCTGAGCTCCAACCGAAGTTGAAGCATTAAGCTGTGGTCGTTTACGTGAAAGAGAAGAAACTCCGACTGGTAAAAACTTTAGTTGCGCGTTTTTGTCACTGCAAAGCGTACCGCGGGTCACTACCACTATAACCGGCTTGCCCGAACGCGATGACGACCGGACTGGTGCAGTTGAGTGATTTTTTACAACCCAACCTTAATGAAGAAAGTAAGCCATAAATAAATTAGACTTTATTTTGGTGCGCTATGAATGAGGAGTGATTTATGTTGCTTTTGACTTTCCGGCACCGGTGCTCGCGATTCCGGACGCAAAAGAAAGGAAAAGCTGGTCCAGCATTGAGTGCAGAAACCGAAAGTGGATTTAGGTATGGTAAGGTAGTGTGACTTAGAGACTATGCTTTGTAATTAAGCAGGGTCTATAAGGAAGCGTTAAGGACACGTGGCTGGAGCAGTGGCTTAAAGCTATAATTGGAAGCGACAGTTGAGAGGGCGTTTGTCACTTATTACAAAATGGCACAGTAGCGCAAAGTGGATGATGATTGTGGGACAATTTGTTGAAGTACGGGCATGCAAAATATAGCAAACGTATCAAGCATCAAAATCACTTGTATATTGGCATTTAAGCCACTCATTTGTTTAACAGTTTAATAACTGGCTTTCGAGTGTGAAGTCATTGAAAAAAATGTTTCCGTTAAAAAGTGAATTGCCATGCTTGATCTAAGTGATGTTGATCAAAAGAATGGAGTACTTAGCTTTTACACGAGCAGTTAAATTGCTTCATATCAGTTCTTGCTTTCTCAAAGTATTCAGAGTGCTTTGATTTCCTGTCAGTACGGTTTATATTGAAGATAAATTCTAATACGACGAGACTGGATTCAGGGCCCTTTCGAATCAATATACCAACGTAGAACTGACTATCCAGCTACGTGTTATTTAAGTTCAGCCAAAGTTATGTCAACCTAGTTAAAAGAGTTACGTTCCTCGATCTTGATTATGTTTCTTTTGAAAACTAAAATCGCATGACTTTCGCTCCGTCTATACGGGAACGGTTGATCTAGCGTGGACGTTCCTCTTTCAAGTAACTGCGCTTCCAGGATTATCGATTCCAAGCATAGTTTTGCTGCAATATAAATATTCTCCTATTCACGATCACCGTGTTATAGAAATATTCTTTCCTGGAATGTCTCCGTAACATCAAATTGAGAAATGCCAATAGTTCCGTGTAGTGAGATTTAAGTGAACAGTAATTATGCTAATGCAACTGTCGTATGTAGACGAATGGTGAACTGTGTAACAAAAACTTGCATCCTTTCAAATTGTATATGTGTTGCAATTTCTGTAGCCAATGCTGATTCGATGCATTAATTACGCAGTTTACTTTCCTAACGTGCAGGACCGTGTAAGCCTGGCTCCGACACTGGCCGAAGAGCTCCCCCGTCGTCGGCTGAGACGAACCCTTATTCCTCGGCGTGCTGGTACGCTACCGTCATTGCGCCCGGGCCGCCCGAGACGAAACGGATCACCACCGACAGAGGAGGAACTAGCGCGCCGATTACGCAATCGACGAGAGCGCGGACGACTGCTTCGCCGTGCCAGCGCGGATCTCCGTCGCGGCATAATGTCGGAAGACGTAGCAGCCGCCACAACAGAGGCAGAAACGTCAGCGCGCTGAGTGGAGTGGCGATAGACCACAGCGGTTGATGCGAGGGAGCATGCGTTTGTTTGTTTTTGTGTCTGTGATTGCAATTGCGTATTTGTCTCCGTTTGCAAGTTCATTCGGAATATAAGGCGAGAAGCGAACCTTGTGAGTGTCGAGTCGCTATCGCTACCGGCGGCTACGCCCGTTTTCGGGAATGCAACCGGTACTGGAGTGGTGTATGTTTTGTTGTATCCGTGTATATGTATATCTGTATATTCATGTAATAAAGCATGCACATTTATTTAAAAAAAAATTTAAAAAAAAGGACCGTGTAAGCCTTGTCTAAAAAGTCATTCAAGGTCCTTGGTTGTTGTCTAAGCTACAAATAATTATAGCGCGGCTTTTCCAAATACAATATTTCGATATAGTTGCTACTGATCTGTGGTGTATAACCTAACAATTCTAAGGAATTCTTCTAACTATAGTTTGTATTAGCGAAAGGATATGCGCTTTGTTTTATTGCTTTTTTTTCTTCTAAGTCCTCACTAAAGATACAGAGGGCGCGCTCATCATGAACTAGATCATATCGTCTAGCTCATCTCACTTGCCATCCAAACACAGCGAAACGTCTGTGTCATATATGTGCACGTCCGGTATAATAGTAAAATAAACCAACCCGCATCCACCTTCCATCCGTTCCAGCGATGCACTCACGCTAGACAATGAGCTAATTGGACACTGTTTATGAAGAAGTATATGTACCTTATCACCAGCTTAACAACTCCACAACACATCCAGCTCGCACGATAAAGCATTGCTCGGTGGCATCACCGACCGGAGGAAAACTTTCGGTCAGAGGATTATGAGTAACAGTAAACGGGAGCACACTCACACACGCTCGCCGACATGTGTCGGTGGAACTTGCTTTAGTCGCGACAACATTATAACTTCAGCGCACAAATAAATCCCACCGTGTAATCGAGCCACCGCTGTCCCATCCACGAGCGCCGAACGCGTAAAACGGCCAAACCATTCGGGTCTGTCGTCAGTTCGCCAACATAAAACAGAAGCTTGCGGTACACCGGTTGCCACCCACCGAAAGCATCTGGTAAGGGTTTTTTGTCGTTTTATCACCTACAGCCCTACAGCAGTGGGCTCATCTTTTGCCATCATCCGCAGAATGTCGTTGGGCCATACTTTCCTTTATCGTCCTGTTCATGTGTGTGTGTGTGTGTCTGTGTTTTTTTTTACTGTCATTTCTTTCACTCAGAACACACACATACATTTCGGTATCTTTCCAGTTTCTCGAGATCCATTTTCCACACTTGGTTTCGTGTTGTTGCCGGTGGGCATTTGGCCGTGGTTCACAAAATGAAGCGTAAAGACAGAAGAAATGCCATAAAACCAGCACGCGCAACACACTGCAGGCTGCTTTTTGGGGAAGGCTCGCCTGGCACACCGGATCTTCACAGTGAAACCATCACCGGCACCACCACAAACGGTCGTTGGACGATGTAGGTGAAGACAGTCGTGTGCCGTTTCGTGTGTGAAAAACGTCCATTTTCCCAGCGGACCGTAAGCGGAAGCGTAACGCTCGCGCCGGGGCATGTTGTAACACACGCGCTGTGCAATAAATAATAAGAGCGAGAAAATAAAACCGGATGAAAACTGTAACACATCCTCACACGCACACACACACATGCTATGTCAGTGTGTCATCCGAGATCCCTAGTCAAGCTTGTACTACAATTCGCAGTAACACGGTAGCCTTCTCTGGATGACGCGTTGCTGGGCGCAATCCTTTGCAGGCTGGATTTTGCTTCTGGCCCGAGACTGATTGACGTTTGTGTATCGCCAATCGCTTGCCAGCTGCCCTGGAACGTGGAGTTCGTGTTGGCAATCCTGTAAGACCGGTAAGGATTGCGTGGCCGGTGTGCTGTTGAGACTACAAAAGTGTAATTACTTATCGCGATGGTCGCATCTTAATTTATGCAACATTAATTAGCATACGCCCGTCTCCTTCCTTCCATCCTTCCCGCGACCTGTGCCACCAGTGTTCCACTCACGAAAGGGCATAAACTAGCGGTCGCCGTGTGCCGCTAACGGCCAACGAATCTTCCATTTCTGGTGAAAGATTTTATTGGCCGCACAAACAAAACTCCTTCCCCGTGGTTCGTTCGGTTACGTGGGCTAGCATCTGATAAGACACGACTTAATTGATGGCCATGAAACGGTTGGAGCGCGCTGCTGTGATGTACTGTTTCGGGAGTGTTTTCCATGTTTTCTTTTTGTGCACCTCCTTCTAATCTTCCTTTTGGGGCCGGTGTTGTACGAAGGAAATGTTGTTGTACCAGTTTGTTTTCCCCACGATAGTCTTAATGTGGGTACCATTTCGGGAACTGGTTAATGGGGCAAAAGGTGGAATTGTTTTAGAGCGTTTTCTAATTGTTTACTGCCTTTGCTTGTTGTGGATGATGGTGGCGGGCGCTGCTTAGCATGTTGTTGCTTAAATTAATCGATCTCGAGACCAAAATCGATTTAAATAATTATGTAAGAAAAGGGTTTTTGGATGATTAAAATTGTGGTTGTATTAAATGAATGAATAAAACGAACGTTTTAGGAAAAAAATTGACTATTCTGCAAACAGAAGATACTCCCTGAACCTATTTCCATCGTACGATGCAAACTGTAAGTTTTATAAATAATCATAAAAAATCATCTAGGCCAAGAGAGACCCCTCCCAGACACGGTGATCTAAACTTCGAATGCAATCTTCTACAAGTCAATCCAGATCCTGACATTTACTGATAACATAGACAGCATTGAGGCTCTCCTATATTGAAGATAACTGACTGCGTTGAAGCGCCTGATAAGCAAGCAAGTAGTAAATCGTGAATACTTCTTCTTCTTCTTTCATGGCCTAACGACCTCTTAAGGTCATGCCTGCCATTTCTGGCTTACTAGACTAATTGATACCGCATAGTTGGTTAGTCAATCCTCACTATGGGGGAACGGCCCAGATGAGACTTGAACCCCGGTCCTGCCGTGTGAAGACCGGCGCCGCTGTCGCATCACCACCGGGCCGCCGTCGTGAAATCGTGAATACTAGTACGCCTGAATGTATGCAATTCTAAAATGTTGTAGGCAGTTAACCCACAATTTGAAAATTGAAGTTCCTTCCTGAAGGTTATTTTATTCTGAAATTAAAAACATACGTGTATTATTAACTTCCTTCTAACCTTCCTTTTGGGGCCGGTGTTGTACGAAGGAAATGTTGTTGTACCAGTTTGTTTTCCCCGCGATAGCCTTAATGTGGGTACCATTTCGGGCACTGGTTAATGGGGCAAAAGGTGGAATTGTTTTAGAGCGTTTTCTAATTGTTTACTGCCTTTGCTTGTTGTGGATGATGGTGGCGGGCGCTGCTTAGCATGTTGTTGCTTAAATTAATCGATCTCGAGACCAAAATCGATTTAAATAATTATGTAAGAAAAGGGTTTTTGGATGATTAAAATTGTGGTTGTATTAAATGAATGAATAAAACGAACGTTTTAGGAAAAAAATTGACTATTCTGCAAACAGAAGATACTCCCTGAACCTATTTCCATCGTACGATGCAAACTGTAAGTTTTATAAATAATCATAAAAAATCATCTAGGCCAAGAGAGACCCCTCCCAGACACGGTGATCTAAACTTCGAATGCAATCTTCTACAAGTCAATCCAGATCCTGACATTTACTGATAACATAGACAGCATTGAGGCTCTCCTATATTGAAGATAACTGACTGCGTTGAAGCGCCTGATAAGCAAGCAAGTAGTAAATCGTGAATACTTCTTCTTCTTCTTTCATGGCCTAACGACCTCTTAAGGTCATGCCTGCCATTTCTGGCTTACTAGACTAATTGATACCGCATAGTTGGTTAGTCAATCCTCACTATGGGGGAACGGCCCAGATGAGACTTGAACCCCGGTCCTGCCGTGTGAAGACCGGCGCCGCTGTCGCATCACCACCGGGCCGCCGTCGTGAAATCGTGAATACTAGTACGCCTGAATGTATGCAATTCTAAAATGTTGTAGGCAGTTAACCCACAATTTGAAAATTGAAGTTCCTTCCTGAAGGTTATTTTATTCTGAAATTAAAAACATACGTGTATTATTAACTAAATGATTTAACAAGATTTTTCAGTTCCATGGCTCTTCCATGGATCACATGCCAAAGCGAGATTTAAAACACCAGTGGAACCCTTTGCTCCTTAATTATGGTTCTGAGATCCCGAACTCTTAACGTTATGTATCACTCATTATATCTGACTAATGTTTTGCAATTAAATCCCGTAGCAAAAACAAAATGCAAACAAATCATCACAACGAGCATTAAAAACGACAGCAAAGTTGTTGCTCACTTATCTGATCGTGTTAGCGTGAAGCTCTATTCACCAACACCAATATCCATCCATTCTTATCATTCAGCTCTAATCGCTCGTGTTCTTGCTCGTCACTTCACGCGAAAACACTTTTCCCACCAAATTTGTTGCCTCACCCCGAAAGTTGTTGCTCACTTATCTGATCGTGTTAGCGTGAAGCTCTATTCACCAACACCAATATCCATCCATTCTTATCATTCAGCTCTAATCGCTCGTGTTCTTGCTCGTCACTTCACGCGAAAACACTTTTCCCACCGAATTTGTTGCCTCACCCCGCATCGGTAAAATAAAAACAAGGACACACATCAAAAAAGCTAAGAAAAATCTACCCGGACACACTAAAGGATGCACCATCATGCTGGCGGGCGAGAAATAAACAAAAACTAAAGCGCTAGAACCCCAGAACCCGACCCGAATCCGGTGGTGTCTTGTAATGAAAAATTCCCAATTGTGAACACGGTAAACAGGCACGAACCAGCTAAGCAGTAGAACGAAAGCATAAAAACAAAAACCGAACAGAAACTTCTTCCAGACCACACTGGAAGCGACGTAACTGGCCCCACGGGGACTTCTTGCTCCTTATTGGGCGGGCGGCCAAGCGAATGGGGAAAAAATCTTATCTCTCTATAAATTGCTATAATGGATTTTATTAATCATCTTCATAAGCTATTACGTGCCGAGGGTTTTGTCCGGGGGACTCGAGATGCCCCGGTACCGGAAGTGTGCACCACGGCTACGGAAATATGACGGAATGTGACGGCTGAAAACCCCGGGCCCGGGTGAAAAAACAAAACGCCGGCACAAAAAAATGGGAGCAGACAGGCCCAGCTCGAGGTTTCCTTGCGCGCCATGAAACTGTGGCCAATGGTGGGTGCTTGAGCGTATTGGGGAGGTTTTTCCCTCGATGGAGGGTGGCGACAGGCGCGGGCGCGGGTTAAAATAAACTTCCGGTGAATTTTTGCTTAACGTCGGCCAAACACATTCCGGTTTTGCGGCCCCGGGTACATGACTTTTATTCATGTCGACGTGTTGAGGTGATCTTCGTGGGGCCTTTTTTTTTGTTTTTCCTCTTGTACATTTTATTCTTTCTACAGCTTCGACCTGCTCGGTACGCTGGTCGAACCTTTCGTGCCTTTCGTGCTCGTTGCACACCCGCCGAAACACGGAGACGTTTGTATGTCCCCCCGAAACCATGCCTGCCATCGGCTGTATGTGTACGCCTGTACGCGTGTGTGAGTGTGGTCTCATTTTTGCGGCGAAACCATCAAGAGCCCTGGGTCGTCGTTGTCGTTTTACGGAAAATTAAAAGCGCCCAGAAAAGTGGGACATTTTCCGAAATGGTCTGGTGTGTGTTGGGTTCGGCGGTTAGCTGTGTGCCGTACCAAAAAAAAAACAGAAAACCCAGCACCATGGAACGAGTTCCGGCCCGAGCATAACAACACAGCTAAAGTTTAGCACCAGTTTTCGAGCATCGTTTTTGTGAAAGCTTTTTAAGCGTTTCTGCGCTCCCCGACTGCTCCCGCTAGGCTGGTGCCCCCGCTTGTCTGTCTTGGGTCGGGGTGGTGCCTCGGGATACTGTGAAGTTATGCAGTTTTTTTGTGCCTGTTGTTGTTGGTTTCCCACTGTTGCAAAGGAGCAACACGCTCCACATTTATTCTTTGGAAGCTTATCGTGCACGGTAACCTGGTTCACTGCAGTGTTTTGTGTGTTGGCACTCACTCATCCAGGGTCCGGGTCCAGGGATGCGGTCGCGAAGGGTGAGTAAGGTTGGTACAGAAATCATGAATACCACCGGCACACAACAATCCCGGTTGGCCGGTGCGCTGCCAGCTAAAAACTACCAGACGCAACCGTCAACGGTGACTAGATTGTTCGCCAGAGATTATACTCCGGTCTCCGGCAAGTCCGGACACGGGTGTTCCCCGAGCGGGCACATGACACGGGGATGGCATATCCATTTAATGGGAGAAAGGGAAGACGGTAGAGGAGACAAGGGAAACCTCGCCTACACTCCCACTTGCTGCATGAGGGTGGCATTGGACCGAGCGTCCGATTAATTATTCAAAAGCTCAAATTCATACCATCAGCTCGTGGAGGACAGTTTTCCAGGGCGGAAAGCACGCCTGTGACTGGCTCAACCAGCAGCTTTTGCGATGAATGACCGAACAGGTTGGGATGCTTACGCCGGGCAAGGAGCTTCGGGAAAATCCACCAGTCCAACGGGTTGGGCTGTGAATTGAATGTAAATGGGTTCGTACTCTCCAGGTACGGTCTCTCTCCTGATTCTCTGATGTGGACCGGCAGGGGAGCGAGTAGACTTGGGAGAAGGATCAGCTTGCAGCCCGAAATGCAATGGATGGAGGAGCCCATTGGAGAGTTGATTTTAGAACTTTTTTTATCCCCCTTCCTTTGCTATCGAGTGGACTGGGTCAAAACATGAAATGACCACAGTAAAGCCAAGCTGCTGCTGAGCACTGCTTCCTGGTATTGTGTCGCTATTAACCAACCACTTGTACTGTTTGTACATTGCTCTGCTGCTGTTTGAATACAGGGGTAGGCGATTTTGTTCTGGGGGCATGTTTTGCTTTTTATTAGACCACATCGAAACATTTGTCATCAGCATACGATCAGAAATGAAGATGCGTCGATGAATAGGACCGGTTTTGATAGATTTCTTAATGAAAATAAAATCTTAAAAAGTGAATTTTTTATTTAGAAATTCTTGGATTATCGAGTATGAATTTATCATTCTAGGCTCCAAACCGGAAAGCATGTGTTGGTTGCAATTCGTACAAGAGCAGAGAATGTTGAGACTAGATTTGAGTACTTCTTCGTCTGCTTCGTTAGCTCTACAACTTTCTTGTGGTCTTGAACTATCAGTAAGGCCTTTCTTGACTTGAATATACCCATAGCTCCATTCTTCCATAGCCCATTCTTTAAATGAAAACTATAGTTGATAGTATACGGACTACCAGAGCGTGAAAGTTATCGGAATTTAACTATCAAATATTTCAAATAACATTCATTATTTTTCGCATTTATGCAAAATTCATTATATTTTTTATAATATTCCTTAAATACTGTCTAGTTTTCAGTTTGGTGTGAGGAAAAAGGATTTACTTCACTGTTTTTTTTGGAGCAATTTTGGACAGTTGACAATCCATTTTCAATTATTTTTTCTGTTATTGTTTTCATGAACGGTCTGAAAGAGATCGGTGCTCAAACAACTATCAACGACAACTATGCTCGATACAACACAGCAATGAAAGCAACAGAAACACGTCCTTCCAGTCAACAAAATGATCGACTTGAGAGAATCTGTTCAAGCAAATTCTTGCAATGGTTTAGTTTTGTTATAATATTCCTATTTAATTTCAAATGTTTTATATATTTTCTAATAATATCTTTATTTCTGTAACTTGCAACAACCAGTATTTCTTCACATCTAATCTTTAAACAAAGTTCACTTTTCATGCTTTAATATCCGCCAAAACGATTCAGTGGTCCTCACCTCGCTTAAACGTATCGAAAGCATAACTTCATTCATGCTTAAAAGGATCACCACACTCTCGTGATGGCTCTACAAAGCATTTCCTGTGGATTTTATTCAATATCGACCAGCTAATACACACACACACTGAGACACACAACAAGCGGAACCAGTGCGGAAAGGATAACCCTATTGCGGAGATTTTCAAATTGTCGCCATCTTGAGCACGTGAGTCAGCTGGCGTGTTTGCTGACGTCAAGAACGATTTCGACGGAGAACTGAGCTATTTTTTTTCGGCGTAGCAGCTCTACTACTATGCTCAAACCGTCCAAGACCACCCGACTGGTGTGGGGTTTTGCCATTTCTTCACTTCGAATACATCCGATCGATCGATCCGTGTGGTAAAGCTGGTAAAGTAGTAGCAAAAGCGTAGCCGTTCCGAACCGGAAAAACCCACCGAGAGCGTGTTTTGTGGTGAACAGCGAGCTCAACCCTAACTCCGACGGCACGGCTGGCGCTACCGGGAACTGCAACGTTCTTGCCATAGTGAACTGCTTTCGCTAGCCACTTTCACAGATGTCTCGGTCAGAGCGTATGCAGCAGTGCAGTGTACCTTCCCTTTCCCGTCCTTCGTTTTCGATTCCCCTTCCCCCCCCCCTCCCCCTCCGCTTACTCTCCTTCACATATTGCCTCGACCACTGACTCAATTTTTCGATTTTGCTATCCGTACTTCAGCACCGTGAAGTACTTCAACGACCTTCCATTCGGCCAGACATTGGTCCGGCCAATCATACAGCCGGCCTTCCTGGCGCACAGGATATCGATAAAGTGGCTGCAAAGCAGTGCAACACTAGCCCGAAACATGCACACTCACACACCAAAAGTGCCAACAAGCGCTACCGGCAAGCGCCACCAGCCACTAGCGCCATTCAGCGCCCCAGGGCAACATGCTTTTCGTTTATTCTCGCTAGCGTTTTGCCGTTTGGGAGACGCTGGATTGCAAGATTATGTGCTCGCACGATCAATAAATTTAGCACCACGGCACTGGCCAACATTTCGGCAGGGTTGTTTTCTGTGCGGTTCGTTAAACCGAAACCCACCATCCGAAGTCCGAAGTCCGTCCCCAAAACGGCCGCTGAGCAAGCACAACTTTTCCGTGCAAATGAAAGTAGCAACGGGTTTTAAGGGCACCAAAGGCACGGCCAAAGACAAACGCCTAGATAAAAAGGGGCAGAATGCTAACTTTTGACCGACAGGGACGTGCAGCACACAACAGGAAGCGATTGAATCAGATAAGGAAGACGGGAAATATGAGGACAAAGCTCCAAACCCACCCAAACCCGCCCCTGTTTTGAAGGGACCGTCTAAAGAAGATATTGACCAAATTTTGATTCGATCAGACGACGGTTAGGCTGTACTGTGGAGGGTGGGAGTTTAATGTGAAGTCTATTTTAGAATTTGCTCCTTTCTCACTCCCAGAGTCCCAGAATTGCCAGTCTGTTTTGCGGCAAAAATGCGGGCCACTGTCCTACAGATCACAGCCCGATCGGTCAATGGATTCAATTTGATAAAGGTTAAGACATTTGCCGCTATCAACTCCGACTAAATCGGTCCTGTGCTGTCGTCTGGGAACGGGTTTCCAACCAAAGAGCGTTGAATATTTGATCGGCTTTCGGTTGCAGAACGCAAGAGCATGAGCGGTTTTAATATTTGACACTTTCACAACCGCAATGATAGGGGCCGTGAATTAATCATGGCATCGAATGCGCGAACATCGAATCCTGGAATACAGTGAGAGAAAAAAGAGAGGGATTCTTGAACCGGATGGATTGAAATCGACCGTACGGCACACATCAGCCGAAGTCTTGGAATCGGCCGACCTGGGCAACAATAATGACGAGTCCGAAATCAATCGATTCGTTCCGAAAAAAAACCCTTACACCGCCAATTCAATCATCAATCCGCAACCGAAGCCCACCCAGAAAGGACTCCACCTTTCGAGTCCCATGTATATATGTGGGTCGAAGCATTGATTTATGGCGGTATGGCTTTTACAGAGCGAAGCTGCCATGGTGAGGATGGGATTGAGCAAAATAAAAACGGTTCCGTTAATTAATCGACTACGGTCTGGTGCGGTATTGGGTCCTCTTGCCACGAAGGCCACATTTCCGTTTTTCGATTTTGGTGTTATGCTTTTTACTTGTTTGTTTTTTATTACTTCACCCGATGTTCCCGGGTGTAAGGTGTGTGCGTGCCCTATAATCAGGTGAGGTTCATCGATTCTTTCACGCCACCTCCACGAACGGTTGGTTTTCTGCGCTTTTTCACTAGCCAGAATTTTGGGGTTTTTTCTTCTTTACGTTGCTTTTCGGTTGCTCAAAGATCCCGTGCCCGGAACGGTCAGGGTTCGGCTGTCGGCAATTAAAATTGTTCCGGCATGTTTCTCGTAGCCCCCGTCTTCCGGGGAGGCGAACATGCACGGAATCTGGGTGGGTGTGTGTCCGTGTGGTTGTAGCATTCCAGGAAGCGAGCTTTTGGCCAGCTCATTCGCGGTTCGGGTGGCACGGAAGTGGCAAACAAACACCGGGAAACGCCAAAAAGGTGGTCCAAGCTACCAATTTTTCTTTTTTTTCTTCTCTCTGCTTCTTCTTCGTTTTATGGCCATGTTCCTTTACCGTTTTTCGGTTCGTGCTTTAGGTCCACACCAAAAAAAGGGTACGTTGTAAATATTGATTAACAACCACCGGGGTACCGGGTATATGATTGGAAGAAACAAATCAA
Source organism: Anopheles maculatus (assembly GCA_002091835.1). Classification (NCBI taxonomy): domain Eukaryota; kingdom Metazoa; phylum Arthropoda; class Insecta; order Diptera; family Culicidae; genus Anopheles; species Anopheles maculatus. The sequence goes on along the minus strand of KZ062142.1, from coordinate 107,265 downwards.
ACGGCCAAGCGTCAACCGTGGCTTTCCTTTAGCGAGTTTTCATTTCAAGGTAGAAAAAGCTAACCGTTTTCGATCCTGAAGGTACAGAACGGACCAATGAAACCCGAGGAAAAAAACACACCGCGTTCTAATTGAAATTTTATTTCCGTCAACTGGCAACTAATCCCGAACCGAAACGGTCGTTAGGGAAAACCGATAAGACCCAACCAATCATTCTGAGTCTGATTTTTGGTTTGCCGTTATGAAAATGTTAACCCACTACCAGCGTTCACGCTAAGCGCGACGGCTTAAACAGAAAATCAACCTGCAACTGTAATGAAAATCGACCAAAAACGAGTGTCGGAAAGTTTTTGGCGAGCGCCAAAATCGAAGAAAGTTTTTGGCGTGTCCTTAAGAAAGGGCCAGTGCAACCGTAGCGTTCGGTAGAGACTAGATCTTTACCAGCTAATACCCATGCTCCGGTGGTGTACAAACGAGCAACCTAATGCTGCCCAAACACAAAACCTCCCCCAAAGAAGGTAAAATGGGGCCCGTTTCTACTTACTGGCTACGGTTGTACGATGTTATCCGGAGGGTTTACCGGAATGTGAAGCTCCCGGGGCTTTCGGGGCTTTAATTGCATTAAAGCCGCAGGCAAAAGGGAACGGCTCGAATGTGCTTGTACCGTGTTTCTTTTGGAGGTTCGGCAGCCGAACTTTCTGCAGCTTTCAGGAAAGGTTTTAACACATGGTTTGTGCGTTGAAGCTTTTTTCTTTTTGGTATGTGTGTGTGTGTTCTTTGAAGCTAAAACATTCTTACTGCATTTAAAGGGGAAACATTGTGGAATATTTGACGCAGAGGAGTTTTCTTTTGTGCGTTGGTTGCTATCTTGTGTTGCAGTGAATACAAAAAGACGTTCTAAAGTTGGTTGGGGTGAGCTGCAATTAGCATTTATATTAAACATAACGAAATGAACGTCTAGTTTAGACAGAATATAATATTGCTTCAAACTGTTTAAAGCATTGTTTCAAAAATTGTTCGTACTAGACAAATTTGACCAAAACAATTTAACATTTTTAACGACGAAATAGTAATAAATGGAACGCGACGAATGGAACGTTTATTGCACGAATTCACGAAAAGATCAGCCAAGGTATTCCGTTGGCAATTTAAAGGACGATTTAGTTTGATAAGAAGGCAGGAGCTGCTAATTAGTAAACATTTGGCTGTACGAACTTTATAGTATTGCAAACCTTGGCTAGCTTATCGTTAGTAAAACGAGTGTTGGCTACTGATTTTAATATGTCTAAAAAATGTAACACAAAATGACACAAATTTAACGGCAGTCTTGAACTACAACACACTCTGCACAACCTGGAGGACAGAGTAAAAATAAACTAAATAGCTTAAATTAACAATTCAAGAACGAATTGCTAAAATGAATGGGTTTGCGAAGTCGAAATTTCAGTTAATCAGTATTGATGTTCGAAAACAACAGTTTGTTTGTGATGTATTATAGTTTTCATTGAAATAATTTGGACAAATATTAATGATGTAAAAATTGAAAAGAAAAGATGAATGTTAATACTAAAAATGAAGGCGAGCATCCACAAGCACAGTGTAGTTTCCAAGTGCAGTTAAGAAAAATCTAGAAAGCTTGGCACTCCAAAGAGGCTTTAGACAGTAATTTTAGCTTTTACTCAAACACTTGCATTACGATTTCCGAACATAACCTCATTCATGTCAACACTTCTTCCGTCAACTCAGTGTAGTACCTCCTTTTTCGATGTCTTGTAGCACTTTTTGAGTGTAATCAAAGTTAGTTTTAAGCTCACATCGGTTTATACTTACAAAAATTACGTTTTTAACAAGAAATTCTCATGAAATCATGCAAAAATATCAACAAAATAGAGAAAATTTGTTTTTAATTTGCTAACTGATCCATGCAAATCTTTAGGTCCTTGCTCACGATACGATACCTTTTCTTATTTACTTGGTTTTCAATTTCTCGATGTTAACATTTTGTGAGCGATTGCGAACTGTTTCTTTCAGCTCGAGTCAAAAACGTCGGCAAACCATAAATTTGTGCATCGAAGCGTGTGACAGTTATCATCGAATCGAAAATCGAACAACCTTTTGTCCTCGAAAAAGATTCGCCATTTCTGCTCCAATGCATCAAAACATGGAACACATTGCTGTAAATTTCCTTCGAAACTAGTCTTACCTAAAACCACAGAATATACCTTTTAAACTATGCGCATGTTTAAACGACATAAGACCGTGCTACCAACTCCTGATTTCATTCAGTAATTTCCAAACACTACACCCACAGCAGACAGCCATGGATGTGTACTAAACACATCGAGCGCACACCGAAGGAGAAAAACAAAATACTGCATAGGGATAGCATTATAGCGCCGACACCAGCAAATAAGAAAGGTGATGTAGATAAACATAAAGTAAAAGAACTAGGGATGGCAAAAATGTCAGTGATAAATAAATAAACAAACCCCTTTTGCCCCAGCACCGTGTTATTCGGTTCAGTAACGTTCGGTTCGGCAAAACGCTTTTTGTCCCCGTGTGTATGTCGCTTCACCCATACGAGTGGCACAGGTGGTATTTATGAATTGATGATGGTCGTTTTTTACGGGCACCAGCACCATGGCGAAAGGTTGTGGGCGTGTGCAACTCCCGCACTCATGTGTTTGTGTGTGTGTGTGTGTGTGTGTGTGCCGGTGTGGATGAGTGAGCGGGCCTGCTTCACGTGAGTGAAGTCATCTAACAACGACAACGAGCGCTATAACAATAACAATGAAGTGTAATAAAATAAAGTTCAAACGGTGGAACGTAATCTGAACGTGTGGTAAGTGGGGAAGGGGGATGGTTTGGAGGAGAGGATGAAGGAAATTTCTGGGAAGCACTCACTGCACTCCGTGCCATCGTTCCCCTTTGGCGCACGGAAATTAGTCAACCAAATGAGTGCCTCTTGAGAGCGAATGTGCGGACGCGGCCCAGTGCTTGGCCGGCTGCTGCAAAGTCCGGGTGGATAAAATTCGTTTCATGTGCAGGGATTTTCCATCGAGATCACGGTGCACGGTTTGAAGTGGTGTCCCATCCGCTGCCGTACCAATCATAAAGCGTTCGGGGCGATACGCTACATGCCCCAGCATGCCTTTGACTGATGCTAGCTTACGGCTTATCGGTGCGGAATGGGATTATGCTTTGGGTCGGCTTTGGATCGTGCGCCTGCCCGGTCGAGAACCTTTTTCCTCGAGACCCGATCCGACCGCCGGTACGCTGTGTACCGAGGGACCCGGCCCGCTCGATTGCCGGAAAGCCAAAAGCGTCCCGGAAGCTTCGAATGCTCTCGGGTTTGGGTTTTGGGACCGACCATAAACGTCATTGAGGTTCGCGTCCTTTAATGGGGAGCCCGCATCCATTCACCTGTACATGGTAGTGCCGCTCGGTCCTCCACTGCTCAAGGCCTCCCAGCGAACGGGCAGCTCGGGCATCGTAAATAAGTGAGCGATTTCAAAGGATAATTTCAACGTGCAGAGAATTAAAGTTATGGACGTAGTGGTGATAAGCTCCGGCGGCTTTGCAATCCGGGAATATGTTGATCGATTCCGAGCCCGCCGACAATAGAACATGACGTAAATGAGATTATTTTGATAGACCCGGATAAAGTTAACCGTTCGCATTGTCAACCCATCCTAAGCAGCCGCAAGGCTTTTGCACCAATTAAGATATCGGCTTTTATCGACGACAAAGTAAATACAATGAACTGGCGTACGATGACATTAATGTTATTTCCTATTTTTCTGTTCTTTATCCCTACATTTGCAGTTCCCATCACAACGGTCAGCGGAGTGTTGGGCAAACAGGCCAGCCTACCGTGCGACATTACGCCACTCGAGCGGGACGATGCCGTGTACATGGTGCTGTGGTTCAAGGAGGACGACAACGAACCGC
>KZ062142.1:92368-103292 GCA_002091835.1 Anopheles maculatus | reverse complement strand
ACTTTGACGTACGCGGACGCCAGGTAGCACAGGCGCGCCTATCCTCGTCCGACAAGTACTTTGGCAAGCGAGCCTTTTTCCGTGCCACCTCCCATCCGGCCCAGCTGCTGGTGGACGAGATCAAGCTGTCGGACGAAGGGATGTACCGGTGCCGCGTCGACTTTCGCAATTCGCCTACGCGAAATCTGAAAATAAACTTCACTGTGATAGGTAAGGTACCGGGCGCCTCCATCGGTTAGCGCGAAGGTTCGAATGACAACGCATGCGTTTTGAAGTGGGTTGTTGCTGTGGAAAGTTTTTCAAACGGGAACATCACTGTTCCTTATTTTAGCTGTACCCCCCACATCAAACAGACTTCATTTTGAATTATTTATGTCAAACTCTTCTACTAAAATACTTGCTAATTGAGGTCCAGATTCTAAACGATCAAAGATCTTTCTAAAGTCTATAATTGTAGGACCAACATCGACGTTATGCTTGGTCTTCTCACCTGCATCAATTAAAGTCTTCAAGGAACGTTTAGCTACTTCCACCAGCATTTGGAACAACAGCAAAAACCGTCATTTAACTGACAGCTATCGCTGTTTGGCCGGTGTCACTCAACCGATTGAATGCTCACGTCATGCTCACGTTTGTCCGCTGGGTGTTTTCTCTCATTTGCAGTGCCACCGGATCGGCCCATCATCTACGATTCGCGGCGCCGGGAAAAGGCCAACACGGTCGAACCTTACAGCGAGGGCAGCGACATTGCGCTGATCTGCGAGGTCAAAGGAGGTAAGTACGCATACAGGTCGATCTCAGGGTACTCGCCACCCTTTCGGCTAGGATCAAGAGACTGTCGGGCAAGTTTACTTACCGCTTTCCCGCACGGTTGCACCCTCAGGACGACCCCGGCCGAACGTTACCTGGTACCTGGATAACAGTGTCATCGATGAGTCGTTCGAAACGCGACCGGACGGGACGACGGTCAATCATCTGTCCTATCCAAACATTGGCCGACAGCATCTGGACGCCCGGCTGATGTGCGTCGCGAGCAATACGAACCTGACGCCGCCCAACAATAAAGTGGTCGTGCTGGACGTCAACCGTAAGTACCTGACCAGTGGCCACTGATGATGACGCCTAGTGCGACGCGTCCGCTACTCTCGGTGTGTATATGTATGGAAATGAGCCTCTAACGTGTTGCGATGTTGGTCGCTTTTCACAGTCAAACCGGTCGCCGTGCACATCATGGCCAAGGAGAAGTTTGTCTCCGCCGACAAGCGGTACGAGATTGAGTGCAAAAGTTCAGGCTCCCGCCCAGAAGCAGCCATTTCGTGGTGGAAAGGAACCCGCATGCTGAAGCGCGTCACGAAAAACGTAAGTACCGATGGTGGCGGACGGTTTTGTAATTACAGGTTGGACGCGTCATGCTCGGTAAATCGCAAACGAATCGGTCCATTCCCAAAAACACCTCCGAAATCGTCGAACGTCTTGATCGGATCAAAAGGCACACAGTTCAGGTACACACCTGTATTTGCCACTGCTGGCTAGTTAGATAAAGATCAAAAAGTGTCGCTTTTGTTTTTAGTAGCATGTAAAATGGAAAACTTTGCTAATTTTATTCACGATGCGACAATGCGCTAGCGTTGCAGGACAGCTAATGTTAAAATAACAATGTATTGCATAGCTTCGGGCGCGATGTCAGTGAGCGTTATCTTTGAAGTGATAATTTCCAGGAAAACAATGCATGCTAGTGAAACTGTGCACCGGGTTAATACAGCGTATGACCGATCCTGCCGATCGCGCTCCTTTCTCACCAGTCTCACAGTCAATAGAAATTGGTAAATATTCATTTTAAATAAAACCACAATCTTCTGTCACCCGTGCGCGTGTCGACGTTCCGGGCGGGCACATTTCGGTTGTATTGTTGCACGCGCTAATTGCGCTCATAATTATCTTGCCCGATTTTTGAATTGATTTTACCTATTGGCTGGTGCAGCAAATGGCAAAATTGTATTGCCGCCGGAGGAAATAATTAGCAAAACCAATCGACAATAATTATTAATCAACAATTCCGCGATACCCATTATGCTGTGTGCGTTTGCCTGCCGGGGACGGGCAATGATTTGGAAATTCTATTTCGCGAAAATTCGTTCACTGCAGTGTGCAGGCCTGTCAGCGTGATGCTGCTGCGACTGACATTAATTTCGTTCGCGCGGCAACGAAATGCAGTGTGCTGGTTAGTGAAGGGTAATTTTTGGCTATTGTGTTTGTTTTGCGAAAAAAATAAACGACTGCTCTAATTTCAAACGGTACCGGTAATTTCAAACAAAAAGCAATCACATAAAATTGCTTTGTTATTTATTGTTGCATACATTGTGTTAAACTTGATTAATTTTCCTATTTTACGAGTTTAAAGTTTCTGTGAAAGTATTTTTTTTATAAAGAGTATCCTTAGTATCTCTTCTACTCTATTTGCTTTACAAAAATGTTTTAAAAATTAAATTCATTAGTGCAATTATTTATTAATCAAAAATTTTAGTTACACTGCATAACACATTTGTGCGAACAATAATATATATTTTTCTCGCCTAATTCTAGACCGGGCCGTCCCCTCTTTTAAACTTATGATGTAGTAAGTTAAACAGCTTAAGCTACAGTTTGTTTATAAAATTTAAAATGCATATAGCTTATACTGACTCAACGTTTAAAATTTCGTATTGCTACACGTTGTTGTTTGATTATTTGAACAAATATTAGTAAATGTACTTACAAGGCCAGATAGATTTTATATGACGTTGTCAAAAACCTCTTTTTAAGCAGTTGTTTGGAGTGCTCTTAAGAAGGGTTTTGTTTGCAGGGGAGAGCATTACTTTAGATAAAGAATTAAAAAGCAAACTATACTAAACAACAACTTGACCTTAAATTTTAGGATACTCTTTTAATCTTAAACCAACAATTACACGTATAACCGTCGTTTTCAGTGCATTAGATAAGCGATGCTTTTGCTATAAATTATAGCAAACAGAGAAGCTAACGTACTACTGATATAGGCAATAAAAATCTTCATTCCTAGTATATATGTTACTTTCGACCCTAGCTACTTCACCACGAACGCTGAAATTCAGCTCCAGTAGCAATCCTGCAACGAATCAGGCCCATACTTAGTTGCAGCTTGATCGAACACAAAGTATAAATAGCGCCCGGCAAAGATCATGCAGTGGCACACAGAACCGGGACACCAGCTGCCAGTACAGCAAGAAGCGCCCCAAGTACCGGGGCACGTGCACGTGATTGAAATGTGTAATATTGCGGATTTTCCATCGAGACTAAAAAGGAAGTTGCGCCGTAATGGTTTGCGAATTGGAACGTTGCATTACGTATCTTTTTTGATTTGCTTTTCCTCTTTTTTTGTTCCACTTTTCTACACACATATATATATAACCCACAAGTACCTTTTTTCCATCGCTTCATACCGACCAATACATTCATTTTACCGTTCTCTCATTCTCTCTCTCTCCCCCCTGTTTCTTCAGTTCTCGGAAACGGGCAACCAATCACTCAGCGTTATATCGTACACGCCGACGGTGGACGATGATGGCAAATATTTGACTTGCCGGGCCGAGAATCCGCTCATCCCGGACAGCGCAATCGAGGACAAGTGGCGACTGGTGGTGCATTGTAAGTAGCCCCTTTTTCCCTCCCAATCACGATAAGGCTAGCACCTTAAAGGGTGCTGGACCAGCAGTAATAGGAGTAGTGGTGCAAAGAAAGTGCGTCTTGTTTTCTAAATTAAGCGATTAAAGTTCCACAGATTTTGAAACCGAGTTTTTTTCCCCTTGTTTGGCTTATAGCAATGCGTAAAAGTGTATTTACAATTTTATGGCTTTCCTTTAACGTCTTTATTTACTGTCTTATTAACGTCTGTCTTCCGTTTGTGAGCAGATGCATGGAACCGATCCGTCATTGGAGTGGGAAAAAAATAAATCACCCCCAAAAACACCCAAAACGCAGCCTGTGATTGACTTCGAACGGGGTGGGAATGAATCTGAACCGAGCTGGTACGGCTGTTGAAGGCATTGGGCAAGCCGTAAAACGAGTGGTCCGTCCCCGGAGCACATCAGGGACACATGGAAATAACAAAAACAACAAAAAAGCCTTCCCTCTACCGAACAAAAAGCGGAAATTGAATTCCATTTACAGCCCACCCAACAACATCCTATCAGTTTTATTCGTTCGCAACGTTCGATCGCAACGATAAAACTGCGCTCCACGATTCACCGGTGCGACCGGTGTGTCCTGGCGTCGGGACAGGCGTTACAGGCGTTTTATTGCGCTACCAATAAATGCTAAACTTCAACTAAGGCCATCATCACTATTGGTGGGTTGCAGACGCACGTTGCCGATGCACGAGAATGGAGAGTTCGCTGCGCTCTTTTTTTTACAACCCCGCGGTACGGTTCTAATTGAGACGCAACCGTATAAATCGTCATCGAGCGAAAGGGAACGTCGGCGTAGGTAACGCCGAATCGCGAAACCGGGAAACCGACCTTCCGCCAGTACGAAACGAAACCAAATCTAATAAATACAGTAGCATAAAGCTGGAAATTAACTTGATTCTCGTGGACCGAAAGTTTTCGTAAAAAGCGTTTTCATTCAAGATTCCCCAAACGTCCCCCGATTCATTGGTCCTTGGCTTGGTTTTATGTTTTATCTCTATCCGTGGCGGAGGTGAAGCATGTTGCTGCCTATTTATGTGTTGTGCCCGCCATGTTTATGCAACCGTGAAATGATAAAAAGCAGACACTTGAAATTGTCCTTTCGAAAGTCTTCCGTCCTTCAGTGTGCTGTGTGAGCGGAAACTTTTCTTACTTAGCGCTCTCTCTCTCTCTTTCTGTTTTTCGTTTGCACGACATTTTCTTCCGATACTTGGTCCGAAGAAACGCCACTTAACCACGAGTGCTAGATATCTAAGGACGCCCCGGGTAGGGTGTCCGTGTAGTTGAATTGTGTATCTTGCCATCCTGGTGTTGCCATCGTTCGGAACCGGATCGTAAATAAATAAAAAAGCGAGACACCAACATCAAGACACAAAAAACTTCACGTTAACCAACGACAAGTAGCATAAAACTTGTCTCCACGCGATAGGACTCCGGAAAAAAGAACAGAAAGAAGCGTGTCTGTCTGGTCCGGTAACGACAATAAAACCGATGCGATGTGAATGGCTACCGGATGCCGTAGAACTCTTTTCGGGCGAAGAATTGCGCCCGATCTCTCCAATGCCGGTGGTACACAGATAGCGCGAGAAGTGGTACACGCGTTTGCCAGCAATGGAAGAGTGATTCGTGCCGCTTTGATTACCGGATGATTTTACAAGTAAATCGCAACACAGCGCAACGTAATGGATGTTTTTGCAGTCGTGACTTTTAGTTTGCTTCCCTGGGTTCACTTTGCATCAGTTGGAATTTTTATATCGTTGAGCTTTTTACGAGCTGCGCTAGTGGCGCTCGGGATGCAACGGAAAATGGGAATAAAAAGTTAGGACAGAACTGGCGGGCTTTGTTTGCTCTAAATTATGTTTACAGTTGAAGGGAAGCATTAACAACCATAGGAAGGGTGATAATAACAAATGAAGCATAAAACGTACTCTTACTTACTGTTTGATTTTTTTCTGTTCCTCTCTATCTCTCTCTCTCCTTTTACTCCACCAGACATGCCGATCGTGACGCTCAAAATGGGATCATCCCTTAATCCGGACGACATTAAGGAGGGTGACGACATTTATTTCGACTGCCACATCCAATCGAACCCTAAACCGTACAAGCTCGCCTGGTATCACGATGTAAGTAGCATGATGGTTTATATGTTTCGGAGACTCAGCGGGTTTTTTTCTTCTTCTGTAACTTCAAGTCCCACCAACTCCGACCAATCTCGATTATATGCATTACATCGCAGAAACCTTCGCACCCACTCCAGGGTCGTTATAATCTTCATCCGAAACCGAGTGTGATGGAAAAGCCGTAAACACGGTACACGGTACATACGGAGCGACCCTGCTTGAAAGCTCCTGAGCTCAGCAAGAATGGACGGACGCTGTCCTTGGGAGGGAATTTGTTCCAAGTGGGCCACCAGTACGGTTGGACCACTCTATCCAGGGCAACATGATCGTAAGGATGTGTGTGTGTGTGCCGCTGATAGACTACCAAACGCCACTCCTTAGCCTTAGCCGCACAATGGCGACAAAGGAGCATTCCTCAACGTCTGTTTTCCCGATTCCACACCCCGGGACACACTCAGTCCACGTGCTTTCGCTATCCCGTATGCATTGTCGAATGGGTCGATAGAAGTTGGAGCTTGTTTTCCTCCATTTTTTTTTGTTTTGCTTCTCACACACACACACACACTGTGTCCTTTCTAAGCTCCTTTGGCCGGGTTGGGAGGGAATTCATCTCATAAGGCAAACGTGCAATGTTTGATTTGCCTAACCACCGGAGGATTGGTTGTAAATGAGATTTGCCGGTAAGCGTACCGTGTGAAGCCACATTGCACAACCGGGAGATTGTTGCAAATGAGACCGGAGAATTGCGTTCTTTATGGCGTTCGTTAGGACCACGCTAGGTCGATCGCATGGCTTCAGGTTCCGGCTCCGCGTATACGTCGGTCGTTACTCGTTGGAGAGCCGATTCCTTCTTCGGATTGCAACACTGACCAAGGGTGTCTGGCAAGGGATAAGTGGATACTGACCGCAAGCTCTGTGTCTTATTATACGCTCCGGTCGGAGTGGTTCGGCGTTTTCGCTTCTGCTTCATGCTCTTCACACGCTTTTACTGCCCTACCGAGAGTACTGCGGAGACCTATAAAAGACATCTCCTCCTATAAAAAATTAGTTAATTCAAACGTGTCTAAAGTGGGACGGCCCACGGCGTCCGGGAAGAGATTGAATTTAATCATTCTTCGAAACGCTCTCGTGAAAATAATGGTCATTATCTGGCAGCACTGGTTCGGATTGGGCGTTTCTGTTTATCTCAGCAAATTGTGCCTTATGGGGAGGATCACCAGTTCTAGGAATTGGACCAGTGGAGGAAAAAGCGTATCAGAGCAGCGAGCATTTTGATGTTGGTTGTTACAGTTTTGGGATAAATTTTGAAGCGCTTTTTAAGGAACTCTCAGCTATTTGAGGAAAAGTAACCAAACTTTTCTTAAAAATAGTAGAAAATAGAATAATAAGAAAAGATCGTTTTCCAAAACCATTGCTTCAGGGAAGCACACAGGAAGCTTCTTGACATACAATCCTGTGATCTAGAATTTGTTTTATCAAAGAATGTGCTATGAAAGAAACTCAATTGTAAAAGCTACTGCAAACAATTCTCATATCGATTTTTCTCGCTCAGCAACGCAACGACAGTTGTTTTTCTCGCAGTTTTTCTTTTCACTAAGCAGTTAATTACTAAAGAAACACTTTTCAAGCAACAATTAAACACACATTTCCTATCGTATACTGCTGCTCACAGAATCACCCGGCACGGAACACTTTCACCCAACCTGTTTTCACAAACACCAGCGCATCGCATTACACCGCACCAGACAATACGCGCTTAAAACGTTAAGCAGATGCCTTTTAGAATGATGTTCCAAGCAGAATAATTAACAATTTAATTGACACAGGGAAACCTTACCTTACCAGGGACACAAAAAACAACAGCCCACACACACACGCACACGCACAGCGAATCACAAGACCGCACATTACACATCCGTTGTCGTTGTTACCGAACAGCCTTACTACACCGTACGCTGTTTGATGTCGGAAAATTCGGATTATCTGCACGGTACATTCATAATCGTTAGAAGATCCCACCATCTCCCACACAGGCCTTCCCCAGCCGCCCCCCCTTCCTTCAAGGTATCGTGTTTCTCGCCGCGGGAATACAATTAACCAGCAGCCAAACAACAAAATCGGTTACGGTACGTGAGTGTGTATATGTTGGCGGGCAACACACAACAACTGGCGCCGTTTTACGCCTGGTGCCTGGATGTTCATATTCCCTCACGGTGGGGTGGTCTGTAGATTACCTCACGCTCACTACAACCAGCTTCACTTGATCCTTATTAAAAGCGGTCTGAGTAAATAATTCAATTCCCGCCCAAGATTTTTGGTGTTCTCGGGGTACTCGGGCCGTTTTTTTTCTTCTGCGCCTTCAATTACGAACTTCAACAACCGTGGTGGTTGATGATGGTTACTGCAAGTACTGTATATGTGATTGTTTTCCCCACTTTTTTTTTTTGGTTATCCGCCACCCGTAAAAGTCACCTTCTTTTGCGGTGTGTCCTTGTCGTCCTGCGACACTGTTGACAATGCTGTAACCATTTTCTTTTTGTTATCGCTTTTTCTTACTCTTTCTCTCTCTCTCTATCAACAGGGAAACGAGCTCCATCATAATGTCACAGCTGGCATCATCCTGTCGGACCATTCGCTCGCCCTGCAAGGCGTGTCCCGTAGCCTGGCCGGAGATTATACCTGCATGGCGGCCAACACCGAGGGCCGCGGTACGAGCAATCACGTCACACTTCGCGTGCGCTGTAAGTATCCTTTCGTCTCTGGTTGATCCACGCTTCCCTTTCCACGATTTTTTCCTTCGGTATCCCGCCCCCCAACTCATAACATACGCGGCTCAGAACGGTGGCAAATGATTGCGACCTGATTTTCTTGCTTCACTCGGTTGTGAGATATTTTTGTTTCCTTTATGAATGTGGCGGCTCGTGGCTTTCCACGATTTCCTCAGTATTTTTGCTGGTTCTTTCACTTGACGAACTGGAAAAAAGCCCTGACGGTAAGAGCAAACAGTGAATTCTATTTGGTTTGCTCTCCCTTTTTCCATCAGGGGGCGAAAAAAATACCTGCAAAACACGGCACCAGTACGATTGAATGAAGTCACACCGAGGGCAAACGACTGGAACGGATTCTCTCATTTGGGGGAAACGCATTATTGTAAATGAAATGAAATTTCATTAACTTCTCGCACCTTTCGCTTCACCGTGTTTTACCGTAGCTTTTACCGTACTTTTCCCCGGAGCAAATGAGGCTTGAGTGGGGTTTCGGTCTCTTTTATTTTTTGCTTTTATTTTCCCTCACACTGATCGACCGCTTCGCAGCAGGAAAGCTTTCCTATTTTTAAACAATTGTATCCGGGCGCGTGTGTATGTGTGCGAACATTTTTTTTTTGTTATTTAACTAAACCGCATCATGTTCCGCAAATTGCAACCACTTCGGTTGGTGTTTTGTTCGCTCGCATCGAATTTAATTTCACACATGAATATTAACCGGGCACAACAAAAGCTCGATTTACGCCGTCGCTTTCACTTCCTGCTGCCAAGCGAATGAACAAGCCCGCACTACCCTCGGAAAATTCGGTTCAAATATGAGCGACAGGGACGGAAAGGACGCGTGGGAATTGAAATTGTATTTTACGTAAATTTCGACAAACAAACGAGCTCCGTCGGCCCCATCCGTCGGCGTTTTTTACGTGGAAAGCTCTCACGAGGGAACCGTCAAGGAAGCGAATACAGGCGAGGAGAAAACGGGTTCCCGAAGCAGTGGGAAAACGGTTCCACTTTGTAGTCAATTGTGGGCATCGTAACAATTCGTGCAAATGTAATTGAAGTGTCACAACCGTCCAGGGAATTCAATCGATGGTGCCCCGATCCCCATCGCCCACAAAAAAGGCCCAAAACATCCTGGGTAAACGTTCAACCAGGATGCACAGTGGGCTGATTAGGGCAAAATTATGGACGACTTTCTGAAAACATTTAGCAGACTTTTAATATTTTCCGAATGAAAATTATTTCATTGAAAATTAGACATTGCATTCAAAAATAAATTATCGAACTTAATTTTCGGGGAAACTCACCATAATGAAAGTTTTTACATCAAAGTGCAGTAGCTTCCCACACTCGAACGAGTGCAGACGTGTTTATCGAGAGCTAATCGGAAGATCGAGAGAATAAAACAAATAGTGACAACCCAGTATCTATCTCTTTCTGACACCCGTGATGGGTCGTATGAAACGGATAACAGGTAAAAGACGCGCCACGCTGTCTCTTACTGCGTTTCAAAACTCGGAAGATGGAAGCTGTACCTCCAAGTCCAAAAGACAACCGGAACAACAAAATCGGTTTGATTTGCTACAATCGATTGAGGATGAGGAAATCGTCAATACAACGCGTGTTCCATCACCATCAAAGCCACCACCGCCGATAGTGGTAAATAGCAACAACGTTGGAGACATCCACAAAAAAATCATCGCGTCTGGAGTCGTTAGATACACGACTACTGTTACGAACAAGGGAATAGTAGTACGCACTACTACTGTCAACGACTTCAAAGTAGTTGTGAACTACTTTAAAAAAGCAAATACGGACTTCCACACGTACCAACTGGAGGAAGATAGAACGACCAAAATTGTTCTGATTGGGCTTATCGACATGCCCATCGATCAAGTCGAAAAGATTCTCAACGAGGAAAACGTTACACCAGTGGCGGTAAAAAAGCTCGCTATTAGTAAGAAGAAATTCGAGGAGCAAGCGATATATCTGCTTCACTTCCCCAAAGGCGCAGTGGACATCAAAATATTGCGCACGATCAAAGCACTGGATCATCAAGCGGTTTACTGGCGATACTACACTACTCAAACAGCAGCAACATCATGCAATGCAAAAATTGCCAACGGTTTGGTCACGGAGCGGCAAATTGTTTCAAACCGCCGCAATGTATTAAATGCGCTGAACACCACCTGTCATCTGAATGCCCAGTAGCAAAGGGGTCAACGGACGGTCAAATCCCGACGCACAAGCTGAAATGTGCAAATTGCGGTGGCAACCACACTGCAAACTACTACGGATGCCCTGATCGACAGAGCAAGAAGTCAGCTGATAAGAGCAAAGT
>KZ062142.1:44766-91788 GCA_002091835.1 Anopheles maculatus | reverse complement strand
CAACTTAGACTATATACCTCAAATCATAATATCATCCCAAAAGAACAGTTTGGATTCCAACCTTCCTTATCTACAACTCACCAACTACATAGATTGACAAAAACTATAAAAGAAAACAGACGCGAAAAGAAGTCCACAGGTCTTGTTCTTCTTGACAGTGAAAAAGCTTTCGACAAAATCTGGCATGAAGGTATGATACATAAACTAATAACCTTTAAGTTCCCATTACATCTCATCAAGATCATAGAATCATTCCTTAAAGAAAGAACATCCTTTATACAAATTGGTAACTGCAAATCAGAATCCTACACTCCTACAGCGGGAGTTCCGCAGGGTAGTACTTTGTCCCCTCTCCTCTTTAATATTTATACATCCGACATTCCCTTCTTAAAAAATTGCGAAAAATTTGTATACGCAGATGACATAGCAATAACATGTTCAGCAAAACATCCTAAAACTATTGTGCAATCGCTGAATAATGGCCTTGAAAAATATGCCAAGTACTGCCAGAAATGGAAGCTTAAAGTCAATGGATCAAAGTCTGAGGCAATATTTTTTACCAGGTTTTTGAGACAGAATAAATTGCCAATTCGAAATGTGAGATTTAACAACACCAATATTACCTGGAAGAACTCGGTTAAATACCTAGGTATTCTGTTAGACAAAAGACTTACATTCAAAGCCAACACCGAAGCCACAGTGCTAAAATGTGAAAAAATGTTCAAAGTTCTATACAGTTTTATGCACAGGAAATCTAAACTAAATTTGCTTAACAAGCTGCTACTTTATAAAGCGGCAATACGACCAATAATAACGTATGCTTCACCAGTCTGGGCCAATTGCGCTACCTGCCATAAATTAACACTGCAAAGAATACAAAACAAATTCTTAAAAGCTATTCTAAATGTTCCCCCTTGGTATCGAACATCCTCTCTCCATGGTATCCTTGACATACCTTTCATAACTAAACATATAAACAACATCCAGGAGAACTATCTAGCGAAATGCCAAACAAACGAATTTTCAATTATACGTAGTTTAAACACTTAGTCAGGAAAAATCTATTTCCAAACTCTAATTCAGAAATTGTTATAATAATGCATGCAGAATTCCATTCAACAACTAGTTACAAAAACTCAGATAGGTTAAGTAGTATTAGATATTATTAAGTATTAGTTGTAAGAATTAGATGTAAGGTAGTCATATAAGATCAAAATTTCGTTTTGAACTTGTTGGTGGGTTTTTCCTGTGACACTTTTTTTCCCACACATATTTCTCCTAACGCCACCCAGGCAGTGTTAATTTTGTTAAACCGAAATGCGAGATTGTCATTCAGTTCTGCGAGGAAAGACAAAAAAAAGTTGAACCCGCTACTGTATGTTTAAAATGCTTAACTATGTATTAATCAATGTATTCTGTATCAATATATATACTCTTACTACTACTACTACTACATCAAAGTGCCCTTTTGCCTCATTTTCCATTCAGCCCATCGATACTGACCATCGAAATGTGTTTTAAGCACCTGGCACACCACACTAGCAGCTGCGTTCGATACGTTCAAGTGTGCGGAAACATCGCACACACGATTTTCGAGTTCCTGAGAATGTGCTCACTGTAATGGCGAATGAACATCCTCTCGTTTTCCTACTCCCTTCACCCTTTTCTCTTTCTCTCCTTCCCCATTCATACAACTCCATAAGGGACCAGGGGGGAGGGGGGATGCTTTGATTTCCATCCTTCGCATAGGACCGCAATCAGTCACAATAATCGAATAAAAGCGGCGCACATTGGTAGTCCGCGAAACCTTGGTGACTGGGGCCCGAGCCAACCAGCTGTCTCTGGGGAAGAAGGGAGGGGGAGGGGGAAGAGAGAGAAAGGGACACATCGTTGGAGGTAGTATTGACCGGGGCGTGCTTGTTGGAGCTTGATCCTGCCTGCCTGCTTTGTGCCGTGTGTTCGCGTTTCCGCGCTCTCAATTGACTGATAATTTGTTTGTCAGAAATGGTTGTAAATCAGAATTTACGCCGTTTGATTTTTCACCCACTCACATCCACCAGCACACACGCGCGCACACGAGCGCAGGTTTGTCCCATTCGAATGACCGTGTTTGGAAAGCGTGCTTTTTGGGAGGGTAAGGATGAAAATGAAAATTCGTTTATTTTGGATTGAAATTTCCACTGATTTGGTTCGATGCACATTTCACACTCAATTAGCTCATAACACAAAACTGGCAGAATGTGAGCAGATCGTAGGCAGGGTAGATGGTTTTTCTTTTTTCTTCTGCGATAGTAAATAGCCTTTACAATGATATGCGCTTTGTGGAAAGTTATACGCATTGTAAAGATATTTTTAAATTAAATTTCATTGTTATTTTTCAATGTTGGGTTGGTTCGGGAGAGTATAATTGGACTCATTTTTCTTTTTCTATGCTTTCACAACCATAAAAAATTAAATGACTTGTGAACGTAACTCTTCATCATATTTGTCAGACCAACCAGACAAATTCAGAGGATAACATCTTAAATTATAAAAGACTCGAGAATTGTAATAAGATAAGATGAGTCCAGAGCAGATGAGATAACGATTTTAAAGCAGTTACTAATCGCAGGAAAGCTGGGAAATCACCTACTTGATTGTCAGGCGAAATAACCTCTTCGCATTCTTGGCCGGCACCAACAATCGTCGATGCCTCTCACGGTCTAGCGCCATCGTTTGTCAATCCCATATTCCTGCCATTCTGGTGAACGCACCAAACCCATCTCCTCAACTTCGGTCTACTACGGCCCATGACACTGACTTTCAGGGCTTGGTCGTCCGGTACCGTTTTCATGGCATGACAAGCCTACAGGAACAGCTAAACTATTGTGCTTTGTACGCACATACGGAGATTTTTGGCTGAATTGAGGATCTTATCATTTGATTGATTTTTCTTTTCGAAATCCTTTCTGATAAACTCTTCGATCTTTTATTATCTTTAGAGATACACTTGTTGGCGATATTCAACTCCGTAGTACTTCTGTAACTACTGCACTATAGCATATATTCCTTCTAGTGCATGGGACAGATGATACAAAGATTGTTTATAAAGTTACACAAAAAACCCTTACCGATGAACAAATTGTTATAAACTACAATAAAACAACTATAAAGGACAAGCTAAATAATGTCAATATTTTTACCACATAAAAGCAGGATTGTTTATGGTGCTTGAAGTAATCGCAATAATGTTTATTTATCCTAAAACTAATTCTAAAGCTAGAAGACCAAACAGAATCCACTTGAAGCAAAACTACATCACAAGATCTCACTCCGCAGCTGAACTCAATTCGAAGTCCTAGATTTTCCTTTCACGTTGTACCGGATCGATCTGAAAAAATCTCCTGCCACCCAGAAACCCCAAAACCCATATCGGAACCCCTACCGTCGGATTGCACTCAGGCTAATAGATGCACTTTTTCTGCTCACTACCCCGTACACGACACCAACTCTCGAACAGATGCACCGGTGTGTGCAGTGGACCGCGAAGAACTGTTGGGCGCTCTCAAGCACGAAACGCTGCAGCTGAAGTGTGAAGTCGATGCGTCTCCACCGGCCGAATCCTTCCACTGGACGTTCAACTCATCCGGCGAGCAAACCGAACTGCCGTCCCGTCTTCACTCGAGCGAGGTAAGTGACACCGGTGAACGGGTGGTGCATCGCCGGCACCGGGCGTACCGGGGGCGACAAATAATTAGAAAACATCTCAAAATGCGATAATGAAAACGACCCCGCAAACCCCGTCTGCCTTCCAACACCGGAAGTTCCACCCTTCGGGAACGGTAATTGGATGGTGAAATTTAGCGCTCGCTAACGTTCTTTGCCTACTTTTTATTTTCTTTTCTTCACACACATACACTCACACACACTGCTTTATGCTCACCCGGTTTCGATGGGTTTCGTGTTCGGTGCGCGGCTGACCAAACCTCGGACAGACCGGTCTGTCGAGGCTTAATTACACGCCGACATCCGATCTGGACTACGGGACGATATCCTGCTGGGGGCGGAACGCGATCGGTGTGCAGAAGTCACCCTGCGTCTTCCAAGTCGTCGCTGCAGGTAAGGCTGGAAAGCGGGCCCACTTAAAGGATTGAAGTGCCAAAGTCGAGCGCTGAACTTCCGGTCAAGTGGGCTGCCGAAGGTTCGGGACAAAAATTGGACGAGTCTGGAATTTAATTAAAACGCCATACAGCTGAACTGATCGGCCCGGAAGAGTGGTAACAGCAGGGACCGGAGACCGGGGCATAACACGAAGGTTTGACGCAAAGTGAAAGGTGTTTGCAAAACATAACGAATAATCTATAGATGCGTTGATGAGAAGGTCTTCGTTTCTTTGCTCCAAACCTTACCGCACATTCAGACAAGACATCGCTTCCACAATGTTCAGGTTCTTATCGAACTTGTTCGAAAGAATGGCGAGAGTTACGCCCGGTCCTCGATCCCGGCAACCGATACTCTTGCATAAAAGCTCGCCAACTTCCAACTCTCTTGGGCGCCCGTTCGCCATACCCAGGTTGTTTAACGCAATTTGTATATTTCGTCTACAGGACGCCCGTTCGCACTGCAGAACTGTTCCGTGTCAAATCAATCAGCCGACTCCCTGCACATCGAGTGCATCGAGGGTTTCGATGGTGGGCTGCCGCAGATGTTCCTGCTGGAGCTGGTGGAGGTGCCCGTCCTGCGATTAGTTAGAAATTTAAGCTTACAGGTATGTTACGCTACCTCTGTCCGCCAAAACCCGTCCCTGGAACTCAGTTGCATCACACCTGGTGCATCAGCGGCGAAACAAAATCGATACCAGCGCTCTCTAGTGCATTCCATCCGAGCACAGCCCACACTGTCACTGTCACTGTCGATTGTTTCACTTACATTTTCTGCTCGGGTGAGCAAAAATCTCATTTTCATCTCTGCACCTAACGGTGCAACCAACCACCGTCCTGCGACCTGCATCCCTGCACGTAGTTCTTCCCGCCACAGTAGGTTTCATTCACAGTAATACAAGGGAAGCGAAGTGAAATATGAGGGAAATAGCAAGAGAGTTCATTTGCTGTTGAGATGATTCGTAAAACTTTCTCCTTTCACTATGCAACTCTTTGGGTTCGATAACTGGAATGTCCCAGCACGGGTGTGTGGGCAGTGGAGAACATAAAAATTGGAAAATATGAAACATTCCATGGTTTTTGGTGGAGGATTCTGAGTATTCTACCTGGCTACAACTTACCGACACGGATGCTCCTTTTCATGTAAAATTCTTGCACTGTGACAAGTGACCTCAGGGCTGCTACGTTCAAATACTAGGAACGTCCATTTTTTTGGAATGAAAGAAGCCGCCCAAGGGTTTGTAATACTTACCCAACCGAAAGTCATCATGAAATGGATGCCGAGGAAAGCACTGTTCGTCTGAGCATGTTGTTTGTATAAACATTGGACAGTACAATGGACCTTTTTTAATGTTGTGCCTAAGACGGTAATACAGAATTGCTTATTTTCATTCAAGTTTTTAGTTATGTGAGTCGAATTTGTACTTTCAATAGTAAATTTTCTGTTTACTTTAATTGCTACATCGTGGTACATCTAAATGAGTGCTAAAAAGTGACTTACTATTAGCAACTATTACTCTTTCCTTTGCCGGAACTTTGATAAACCAGCAGCAAAACTCCATTAAATAACAAATATCAATACACCGTCATATAATTTAGCTAGAGCTTCATTGCAGTGGTTGTGAAAATGTAGTGAAAACGAAACAAAAATACACTTGGTTACTTTAGAACTACATTATACATACATCTTAACTCAATTTGTCTAACCTTTGAGAGGTCTGTTCTTCGTCGCAAATGATACACCATTGCAATCGACACTGATGTTCCAAGGACGGTGCTTGCGAATTCCATTTCCATCTGCCAAACAGCTCGCTCTATTCACGTTTCGCTTTCGCTTCTACTCTACCACCTATCATCCGCAGCATCCGCCGGTACAGTTCTTCATAGATAACCTCGAGCCGGGCAGCTCGTACCGTATCATACTGTTCGCCGCCAACGCCAAAGGCCGCTCGGAGCCGGTCATAATAGATGATATCACCTTCAAGGGTGTGGCCAAATACACAGGTAAGACGTACCCGATGTGACGCAAACAATCGTAACAACGAAAACACGGCACTAGCACGACTGGCGACTATTCCACCACGAGCGTACAGACGACAGCAGTAGCAGTTCTGCGCCAGTTATTGCATTAAGTTTGAAGTCATTCCCAGTCCCGAGTTTGCCTCTGGTGAAAATGCCGCACAAAAGCAAGGAAGGACATACTGGCAACTTATTACAATTTGCTCACATGAACATCAAAGTCATTGTTGCATCTTAATCCGTTAACACCCGGTTTCGCCCGGTTCACTTCCACCGTACTAACCTCTAATCGGCCACCGCGTACGGACGTCAGACATTTGCCGAGCAAACGGTGTCACCTTGCCGGACGCCGGAGATAAAGAAACCATACGCAAACAGGGAAAAACTGTTCTGCTCACCACCACCACCGGTTCGGTTGACGTGCGTTTCACGAAAGAAGCTTAGAGACTTTTAGGAGCCAACATTTATTCTTTTTTTCTGTCGTTGTCATCTTTTCGTACCCTTAAGTCGGCTACTCGTGTGGCGCTATCAGCGTACGAATGTACGCTACAGCTTCCTGCACGGTGGCTAGCATCGGCCGTTGCGATAGCTCGGGCTTCGCACACCATCCTCTTGCGCGTTCGCTGTTGACCAGTCGGGCACAAAATCCTGCACGCTGATGACCTCTGACAGTGGCCACCGTCATTCACACCGTACCGATGACCGGTGCACAAAGTCCGCAAGATTCGCTTTTGTTTGTGAGCCACCTGAGAAAAGCTCCCGGTGGCTCGAAAGAGATTATAGACGGCTCCACACCCGGTGCCCACTGTCATGACGATTTTTCCTCCTTCAGTCAGAAGGCCTTAAACCAGTGCAGAATCTTTCCGTCTATCGCTCTCGCTCGCACTTTTATTCTGTGCAGCTCGTATGGCCACTAAAATCCCGTCCAGGAATCGCTGCCAATGGCCAAACGGGTGAAAGAAAGCACAGTGATGAATGGTTTCACCACCGGAACCAGACAGCTTCCTGGTGGGGGGGAATATGGATGCGAGCTAGAGAGAGAGCCTCATGTTTGTGTCCGGGATTAGAGTGTTTCATCGTTCTTCCGTGTCGTACGGCCACCGCTCTTGAAATCTTGTCGTTTTCCCGTGCCCATGTTTAAGGTAATTTCTTCGGGAAGGCCTGCGAAATTAATGAGATCCCGGGGACGTTAATAATAAATTTGATACTTATCCGGCCTTAAAGGTCCACCCGGACAGATGGGCGAAAACGACCGTCCTCGGCTCGGCTGCTCACCGGTCGCCCGGGTGCTGTTAGCGTAATGAAGATGAGCCACGGGCCGTGTTTAGCGCTAGGAGACACCGGGTCCGAGGGCTAAATAGTTTATTGCAAAACGTACCGTCTGGCTTACGGGCTGCGACATATGTTGGCCGGCTGGTGAAAGGCCTCCTATCAGTGCGGAACTCCCCGTACGGTGTGTGGTGGGATTTTTGCACTGTGCGCGTAGAGATTTACCGAGGTTGCGTGGTGCGTAGCGTAGCTACACGGGCTAACGCGAGATTTGCAGCGATAAAACACATCGGTAACAGATTACTGCGCTCGGACAGCGTACAGTGGAAGTTTGTTGGATATGGCATTTGCTGTTTATACTTTTTGAATTCAGGCATTTAATACCAGTATAATGATAGTTCTTTTATATTGTATTATAAAAAAAAACTAAGCGGCTTTTGTTAGCTTTAAAACAAACCCAAAAAGACATAAATTTGATAAGATAAAATGTGCAAATGTTCTGTTTGCTACTGCTGCTACTGCTGCTACTGGTACTGCTGCTGTCACCAATAACAACAGTAGCCTACTGCGTTACGACTGTAAAGCTCTCTACCTGTGCAAAAGCTCCGTGCAAACCTCCCTAACGAGAGGCCTCTGTTTGGCGACCGGTTTTTCAAAGCATCCACTGATTTATTGCAGGCGTGTCCAACGTTATGAATGTTCCTTTATCACCGGTATTAGCCGCATTAACACTCACCGTGGCCATCCTGTTTGCCGTAGTCTGCATCGTCCTGGCGACCATCTACCGGCGACATGCGTCCAAGTAAGTCCATACCGACCGTGTAAAATATCCCGATCGGGTTCGGGTACCACGGTAAGCTAACACGGTCGCTCTCACTCACCTGCCGCTTTATTTGCCCGGTCCCGGGAACACAGGAATACGACCAAAAAACTGAAGCCCACCAAAACCGCCCAGCTGACCTCGACGCCCGACTGCCAGCTCGACTCGACCGTACATCATCAGACGCACGATCCGAACGGCATCCAGACGCCGCTGGTGGACAGCAGCTGTGGTGTGGGGGGGATGGGCCGACGGGGTAGTCCCACGATGGGTGGCGAACCTCCGGATGGGGATGAAACCGATCCGGATGTGATACCGAACCAGTACGGTAAGTAGTGCGATAGTTTTGCGCTTGCAGCGAACCGAAATTCACGCTCCGGATGTAGAGTCAGCGGATCGTCGGGGCTCGAGGAGCACCAATCTGTCATAAATCTTAATACGTTCGCTTTTTGTTTTGCTTTACTGTTGTTGTTGTTGTTGCAATCCCTTTCGATATTTGGGACGCACTATGGACAATGGACCATGCAGAGCGAAGGCCACCGAAGACGACGTTACCTACGCCGCTGTTTCGCAGCCCGTCAGCAAGACTGATACACCGCAATGGCGGTGAGCATCTGCTCCACGAGGAGGAGCGACATTGTGATGGATCCAGTCTGGCCTCGCTGACCGGGTCGAACACTGAAGTACATCATTACTCGTTTAAGCCTAGTAAACAAATCGTAAGTAACCGTCTTTTAATTGCCTTTCTCCGTTTTTCTCTTCTATGAGGACCCTTTAAGATCAAATGAGAAGTGAGTTGAAGATCAAAGACCGCCAGAATTCAGAAGAAAATGCCAACAGCTTTGACAATTTGAATCAGACCATTACATTAGTCAAAAGCTCACAAGAATTTGAACTAAAGAGTTCAAGAATCTGAAAAATTATTCCCACTTTCTCACCTCATCTCACGAACTAAACTAAAAACTAAGAAAACCTGCCTCCAAAAATTCTATTTCATTCATTGTGCTTTATTCTCCCATTCGCCAGAGTTATGCCACGCTGGGCCGTGCAAACAATAGCAGCGTCACCTCGACGCTCAGTCCACTTAGTCAGCAGGCGTCCACGGCGACGCTGCCACTGCCGTCGATGTCCGTTACCGGGGTCGGTGCGGTGGGGAGCTTGCTCAGCAGTCCGGCCTCCCAGTCGCTGGTCACATCGACACTGAACGAGTACCGGTTTCGGCCCGAGGTGGTCACCACATCCAACCGAATACAGGAAAGTTGTATATAAAGTGTGTTGTAGCACACATAGAAGGCGCTTAGAGTGTAAGTGTTTTTGCGCGGGCTGAACCGTATACCAGCCGTACAGCCATACATATCCCTGCTGAATCTTCCGCCAAACCATATCCATCATCCTCTCAGTCAACAGTTCCCATTTCCCCCAACTCCAAAACCCTCACTTCTTCGTCGTTGTGGTCGTCGTGAGCGAGTATGTACCGTGAGTGATTGTGTGTATGTGTAAGTTTAGCCAGAATAGCTATCGTAGAGCCTTTGTTTTTTAGAACAGTGAAATGGAACGAATTTTCGGGAACTGTAGCGCCATAATTAGGGGAACGAAAGGATGTAAATATTTTAGCCATGTCGATTAGATTGAGTGCAGCAGTGTGCGCGGTTGAGGTGAACTCCAAACGGTCGACAATGTTGACCGTTGGCAGGGAAACACACATTCGATGTGACATATCTAAGTAGCGAAAGTGTTTCCAAGACATTGCGTTAATGACTGGACAATAAACCTGGATGAATGTGGTAGGATACAGCAGCATAGCCACACGAACGTCAGGGATCTGTGTGATGTGGAGCAAGGAAAGGCCCCCCGATTTGCATGCCTGTAGTTTAGCGGAATGAGTAATTGTTAACTTTTCTTCATTTTCCCCCGTTAAAACTTTCAGCCCACAAAAGTTTGATTTTTTGCAACAAACTTTAATTAAGTGTCTAACTTTGAAAGCTCCGAACGATTCGGTGTTTCAGGACGTTTTGCTTAAAAACAAACTTTTCATAACTTAAATCAAGCAATCGGGTTTCCGACTTGTTCGACCAGTTCCACAATTTCTTCGTTCGTGTTGCACGTGAACGTGATGGCGGGATGTATATGCAGATAGGGCCAGATGCTAACAGAGGTTCGACTGACTGATTCCATATCGCACAAAAAAAAAACCACAGAGCCGTAGAAATTCCAAGGAGCCTCTGCACCGAAGGTCTCTATTATTCATCAGCCGGGAGCCAGCGGCACTCCAGCGCACAAACAGCAAACTGCGAGGTGGTCAGATGTGTAACAAAGCACGCATTGTTTGACTATTCACTGTACAAAATCACAACACTAAGAAATGTATGTAGCCAATAGGAAATAAGTAGTGCGAAATGCGGATGCGGAAGTATATCTCTAGGTACGAGTGGACCGCCAGGCAGGCATGAAGCTGCTAGCGCCAAGAAATACTAGGTAATTCTTGTGTTGTGCTTTACGTTCCGATTATGATTTCAAACTAGCAAAGAAGAAACTACAACAAACAGAATCAACGACCGAAGCGTTACGCGTTACGAACGCTAGAACTTTGTGAAACCTTCCAACGGGAAGACAAACTACCAAACAATGAACGAACATGAAAAGAAAATCAAGAAAAAATCCAGCTGCGTACAAGGAAAAACTTTAAAGGACAAAGAAAAATAAAACAAACCAAGTGTATGATTTCCAAATATCTTGTTTGTTTTCATTTCAAAGATGCTTTAATTTTGAAAGAAATTATTTTTTTTTAAGAATATCTTTCTTTTCTTAAACCCTTTTCTTTTTATTCGTCTTCTGCATGTTTGCTGGACCAGTTCGCTGGACATTGTGCTAAGGATACGCCCACAGTACAAACATTCTTGCACTCTTGCTCATCTCACCGTTTCAGCGAAAAGCTGGCGAAGAAAAACACACTACCCAATGCAAAATCCAAACGTCACCTTCTTTCTGAACGCCTCACAAACAAACGCACACACACACACATAAACCGGCAACGCAAAACCCATCATCCCGTGTCTATCCGGTAGGTGCCACTAGTGCCAGATCCCAGGACAAACGACAGCACAGCCCCGGTTAAAAATGCGCCAGAAAATTTAAACAATGCCCTAAGCAATTTATCCCCGACTGAGCACCGGAGCATCGCGTCGTGGAATTTTCTTCCGGGTTTTTTGCTACGCTCCGGACGGCGGCTGTGTTGTCGTTGTGTTGCTTGCCAAGCAGTGCCGGCGCTATGTTTGTTATCTTTTGCCGCGAAACGAAGTAGCGCACATTTTTCGACCTCCACACTTCCGGCAAGACGAACCTACCCATTTGACTTCAGCTGTCGGGTGCGGCCACGATCCCTGGGGATTTGTGCGCTTCCGGCTGGGCAGAGATGGCGGTGCGAGTGCGAGCAGACTATGCAACCGAACCGGTGATGTGTGGTTGGATGTTGGTGGGTGATGAATGTGAAAAGCTCCCGCACATCGGAGAAACCGTGGTCGGCGTTCCACAAAGAAAAAAAAAATAACGAAAGCAAAAGTTTAGCTACGTGTTCGGTCTTCTCAAGCGAGGTGTAAACGTTCACACATTCGAAATAAAAGAAACCTCTGGGTACGATGAGATATTGGCAAATCTTAATGGGGGCTTGCAAGCCTACGTTACAGGCTTTCCCTCCATGTGATGGATCGTTTGTATAAGTGATAGTGGAATATTGCAAGCATATAGTGGAATTTTGCATTCGGGCTGGGGAAATTTTGCAACTGAGCTGTAGAATGTTGCAATTAGTTGTGGTTTTTTTTGCAGACCGTTCAGTCAACACCTCATATTAAACTGACGAATTGACAAATATGCTTCACCATAATATTCACATTTGAACGGGTTCAACTAGTTCGAAAAGATGTTTTAATTGATGTTAACTTCTACATCCTCATTGCGAATTTCTCCTCAGTGAATGCAATCTTCCATCATATGATTGAAAAGTTTCCCAATGGGCTTGCAATATTAAACTAATCGTTTGCATAATTCCATTGAGTGATTCAAAAGTTCCATTATACGGATTCCAACCATGAACATCAAAATCCCAACCAGGAAATTCCTGAAATATGGCGACAAAATTGTAGTTTCTGAAAAGCTTTACAAGCTACAGTCAATTTCATGTTTACCATTAACTAATGTCTCTTCTTCTTCTCTTCTTTCTTGGCCTAACGACCTCTTAAGGTCTTCTTCTTCTTTCCTGGCCTAACGACCTCTTAGGTCATGCCTGCCAATTCTGGCTTACTAGACTAATTGATACCGCATAGTTGGTTAGTCAATCCTCACCATGGGGGAACGGCCCAGATGAGACTTGAACCCCGGTCCTGCCGTGCGAAGACTGGCGCCGCTGTCGCATCACCACCGGGCCGCCTATTATCTCATTTAAGCTACACTTTAGAATGCTTTATTTAAATTTTTGGATTACATTCATCAATATTTTTATCCCCATTTAACACTCAATTGAGCAGATTGTAAAAAAAAAAATTAAAAATACGTTGTACCTTAAAGTTTTGGTCTATTTAAGCTTTGAAATTTTACGATTTTGTTGTGTGATTTCAAGTACATTAAAGTTGCGATCTTTTTATATTACTGCATGTTTAAAAACAAGCAAAACTCATGGACAGCAGATTAAGCATTTATATTGCTATCCTGACTTATTCTAGATAGTTTCTGGTCCTCCTAACTGAGAGATTCCTTTAAATGATTACAAAATTCTAAAAATGGCTTGCAATATTCCACTGTTCATTTGAATCGTTCACCTAAGTGATTCAGCAATGTCATTACATGAATCGAAACACTAAGTAAGTAAGAGCATACTTAACTTAATTACATTTAATACTAAAAGGATGCTTAATTCCCTGATGACCTCAGAATAATATTCGTTTATGCTATTTTTTGCGCAATATAATCTCAACTAAGTCAAACAACTAGTATGCTTATTCGATTTCAACTGGCAAACTTTGTACAAATAAACGCAAAATCATGTACTCCAACAAAATACCCCATTTCCGTAAAACGGTCACATCAACCTCCTTATTTTCTATTCATCGTTGGTCGCATTATAATTCCATCCCAAAACGTTACTACGCTTGCTATACTGTGTCAGCAACGAACAGTTTCCAACCGTTGAATTCCCAACAGTACCAACCCCATTACCCCATAAGCCTCTTACTCTACCGCACACAAACTATCGGCAAAAGAAAATCTCCCCAAGATAGTAGCACTACCGCTTCAAAGCAAACGATTCCACAGCATAGCAGCAAAGAAGCTGGTTCTAATTAAACTCCTTTGATTGTTCAAACTCCTCTGCAAAGCCGTAGCACAAAGTGTGCCATGCGGCTTGGCAAATGCTGTCGGAAAAACCCGGTGCCAGAGTACCGAAATCTGCTCCATATCAATGATATCGAGTTATAATCAAAATCACTTTGCCTATTGATTACGGGTACGGTCTCGCAACATATACGCTCCCACTCTATTTCCGGTGTATTTTTTTTTTTTGCGAACCGGGAGCCTGTTTGCTAGCTTCGAAATGAAAATAAAAACAAACCCCAAAATCTGTGAAAACTTTCTCCAGCTAAGCTAACGTACAAAGTGGAGAGGGACGACGGGATCGAGGATGCGACGAAGGCGATACATTGAATTATTTATCAGCTTTCTTCTCGGGGAGAAAATTACTGAACGAGCTGAATGCCCGGTACGGTACGGTACAGTCTTTGCAAATTTTCCACACCACAGTGTTCAACCATTCGCTCCCCAGCACCTCAGAACCCTCAGTGAGCTCTTGAAGAACGCAGCAAATCTGTCGGTGACTAACAACGGCACGAAGGTACGGTGGCACAACCTCGGTGTGAATTTGAGATGAAGTCTTCGGTACGCTCGTTCCTCATCGGTTGGCCTGGCGCAAGGAGTTGAGAGCAATGTTCAGAGCATGGAACACACTACCCTAGCCGCCCGGAATTAGTCGTTATCGTACGATTTCGTCACAACACTTTTTGAACACAGAAGAGTCAAGCTGGCACCCATGCCGGTGCAGTACGGTGTGGCAGAAGAAAATGGTTCCACCAAAGCCTTCCGTTCGGTGCGGTGGGGTTGTACCAGAACCAAACGAACCGATCAGCTTAACGTACCAAAAAGGGCTTTCCGTTCATTTCTCTGCAAACAAGGCGAGCACGCCCGGTTGTTTGAAGGTGAACCCGGGGTTTGTAAGAAAGCTGAAGAAAACTTCAATTTCCGATAATTAATAAATTATTCCTGCAGCTTTCGTTGTCTCCTGCTCGGCTTCTGCTCCAGTACGGGTTTGGTCTAGCAGTAGTACGAGAGGTTTATACGCTGTGGTAAGACACTTGAAGTGTTCTTGGCGTAAAAGCAGTAGTTACAGCAGTAGGATTTTTAAATTGGAATTTAATTTTAATAAAAATTCTACAAGCTGGTAGTTGAGTAATAACGAGGAGTTCAATAGTCTTTTCTATTCATTTACTTAAGACGCGTTAGAACCGCTTGATGTTTTTGGTTTGTTAGTTAAAATGTTTTAAACGGTAGTGTCCAGCCGTTTATAAGCTCCACATTCGCACATAAAACATAAAATGCTTTAAATTACCATCCGATTACTCTGTCAACTGGCAGTCGAAACACCTGTCATTGGTCAACGTATACTCATTGACTACATACTGTCAAAATTAGATTATTTACAGTAACTATGGCTAGAATAGTGAAGGAACTTTATTCTTTAGTTTGTTTTAGTATCACCTGCTAAGCCTGGGCCACTTCAAGTCAAATACGATAAATATCTATAAGATTCTGATACTTCTTGAGAAGGGAAGCTCGAAATTCTACAGAAAATAAGCCTCATAATTAGTAAAAAGGATGGCCCGGTGGTAGATGCGACAGCGGCGCCGGTCTTCACACGGCAGTACCGGGGTTCAAATCTCATCTGAGCCGTTCCTTCATAGTGAGGATTGACGATCCAACTTTGCGGTAGCAATAAGTCTAGTAAACCGAAAATGGCAGGCATGACCGAAAAGGTCGTTAGGCCAAGAAAGAAGAAAGATGACGACATGCTATCGTCATCGAAAATCGAAAAGAGCGCTGGAATTTGTTTGTTGCAATGGTATGGTTAACGTGTTTGTAGTATTTTGCAGGGCTTTTGGAGATTTTCCTTTGTTGAGTACTGGTTTATTGCATTGCAGTACTGATGATGAGGTCTATTGCAGTTAAATTAAAGAGGAGAACTTATTTAAATTATTTTGCTCTCATAATCTCGGATGAATTGGCGAAAAGGCGACATTTTAATTGAAGAAAATATTATAAAGAAAAAACATATTTTTGACACCAATTACTCCCGGATTTTGTAAATGCCTTTAGTTGATATAGAATTATTGTGAAGTCCACAAACAGACATCATACACATACATACACCCATACATAGGTTATCCGATGCGACACACCTAGACAATTCACATGGAAACAGTTAAAGAATTCACGAAAATTAACGCAACTTTTACACCGATTGAGTGCACCCCTGTTCGACAAGAGCAGTTAACGATCCTTCTTGATAGCACAATACATGTGTTTTGTAAACTCCATTTACCTATACAAAAAACTATAACTATAACCAAAAAACCGCTTTAACATGATCCCAAAATGCTGATATTATATTCGAAAGACTGCTAAGAATATAAAAACATTTAAAAATAGTTCATCCTACAATTGCTGAAGGCACTTTTTTATATATTTGTACATGCTATCATAATTTAAAATATACGATTACCTTTTGTTATGTTAAACAGTTATAATATTCCACTTTAGTTCAGATCACATTACCAGACAAAAAAAAACGAATGAATCCAGCTTTCGGACAACTTTTGATTCCGATTGTGCACCTGACTGCCGTCAAACAACACCACTCCGCAGCAACTATTTATCGTTTGATTTGTTTGCAAACCTCAACAGTTACAATCCTGCGTCCATGGAGCTCCCGACCGTATTTGGCGCATCGAAAAAAGGGTAACTCCTGCGTCGATCAACCAGCCGATGGAAAAGTTTTAATTGCCGAGTGTTAATTGCCTTTCAAGAAATCTCGCCTCCGGACGATACGGACGTGCGTTCGGTTCGGTCCAAGCCAGTTGAATCCATCCGACCGCCTTTTCCAACCTCATCCCTGCAAACCCTCCCCCCGACTGCCAACCCACGATAACTTTACCACCGTCAGCCAGTAGACGGACAGTTCGACATCCTATGCCACCACGCGATAAACTACAAACTTCGTGAGTGTATGCACTTTGGGCCCCGGCATAAGCGCCACCCGGACAGCTGCGCCAGGATAGTGGCACAGTTTTGCATCCTGACGGAAATTCCAACTTCAAAAACTGCAAAACGCCACACTTGGCTTCCGTCTGTCCGGGAACGCGTGGCGATGGAGGGTGCCTGGTGGTGCGGACATAACCCCGGAACTGTGGTGCAAGTGTCGGCAAAATTGAGAAGTTGAAAATTTACCTACACAGCTTGCAACTTTTAATAACTCAATTACGACACTTGCGTGACTGTGGCGTTCCGCCAGTGACGTGGGGAAAAGGTTGCAAAGCGCCGCCTGTTCCGATGCATATAGGCTGTGTTCGTGTGGTGGCGCCGGCAACGCACGTTCGAAACCTTCTCGATTTACACCCCATTTTTTCACGCCTCATTCAATAATGGGGCGTGGGGCTGGATGGAAGCAAAAAAAAAAACAACGCAAACCCCGGAAGGTTGGGGAATATGTGGGCATGGGCGTATTGTTTGGATTGCGCTTTTGCCAGTCGGGAAGAGTAGGTACTAACACTGGAAAAAGAAGAACCGGAAACTCAATAAACAACACTGCTTTCATTCAAAGTTTGATTGGCCATTCGATGGTGGATGATTCTATGGTGGAGAGTGAGCGACAGAGAGGGGGAGACGTTTAGGAAAGGATCAACAATCAAATCAACTTGATTCCTTTTCAGGATTCGTGTGTGCGGGCTTGGGAATGGGCTGCGTGAACACAACAACACAAAAAAATGGACGCATGGTGGAAAAAAAAATCATTTACTCGACAAATCGTTAAAGTATAGGCCATAGGCGCAATATTTTCTATGATTGCGTTTATGTCTTAATTTCAACCATGACTGTTACAGTTTTGTGTTTTTAAAATGGAAAACAGCTGGGTATATTTATAATTGACTATTATGTCCATACTCAATGAGGCGATACATTCTACGTTCACCTGCATACAATCGTCCTGCAAACTATGCGATGAATAACGATTGTGTTTCAAGTACACAAAGGTACTGTGCATAAACGATTCGTACAATCAGTAAAAGGAATTCATCGAGCAGCAAATGAATTCAATCGTAAAACGCTCAACAATACTTGTGTTATTGTATCAGTAATGTCCTATTTCACATTCTCCGGCAATTAGTCATTTTCACACCAATTAGCTCCTGGCCAACGACATTCCTGTTAATACTTTTAATTTTCTCACAGCATAGAACGTATCGTACAATGGGTTTACTAGCAAATGAAAATAAACCTTTGTTCATTCTATATTGCAGCCATACGCTGAACTAACAATTCCCAAGAAAAATAACTAAAATCACCGGTGCACATAACTTTAGACAACAATACGACCATACATCAACATTTGCAACGCAAAAGCACAATTGAAAAAACTTGAAAATTGTAAATATTTGGATCATTATTCGTTATTTCATTCGTGCGAAAAATTTAGAGCTTTAAATCAGCTCATTTTGAATGTGTTATATTCACTTTAATTCTTCAATAAAACATGGATGAATACCAGCAGAAAATTATGTTCAAAGAGCAACCCAGAATCAAGTCCCAACCATTGCCTGAGTCGAATTCGATTTATGGGTAAAAGGAGTTTAGGAAACAATTTGAACTTCATCTGAGCTATGTTTGTATTTCAAGTAATGTTTGAAACACGTTGGATATCTAAGAATAAATCCCAACACCGAATACATATGCTTTTGCATCAACGGTTTACATATCAAGCAACTACAATGCAACTTACCTGATACTGTTCACAGTCTTGCGCCTTCGCTAAACAATCAAATATGCGGCCGTTCTGATGAACGCATCAATGCCTTCTTCGCTTACGAGCTCGACCGTTGCCTTTCTCATGACATGACTTCTGGCATGACATGAGCCTGGCGAGTCTGATTCCCTGCTTGATGGTGGAGAGCACTTCACAGCTCTTAGAAGCTCATCATTACCCTGCCTTTCTCCAGAACACGGCTAAGAGGAATTCATCAGTTTTAGACAAAGATTACCTCTCATAAACGTATGTGAGTATTGGAACTATAAATGCTCCCTACAGTCCCTGCTACATCTGAAGCGACTGTGATTTTTAGTGGAGATGTTTCTTCAGGCTGTAGAATGGCCGGTCAGAGGCCAGCATCCTCAAAACTTGTAACCCTTGAGTCATAGAAGATGTTTGGATCCTGAGCTTCTAAGGGTCCCATTTGTATCAACAGGGATAGATCTTCCTATAACCAGACTGTATGGTCGTGGAGGTCAATGATTTTTTGGATTTAACTCTATAAGAGAGTGTAAGGGACATTGTGAGCAGGACCTTCACCTTCAAGGAGCATTATTCGCCGCTGACCCTAATATCTGAAGTTTTCGACAATTTCAAAGGTCCATCACCCTTATGTCGATTTCCAATAGAAAATTTTGTGATACCTGCTCGATGCTTTGGTAAGCTTTTACTTCATACGAGACTCGATACCATCAACGTATGCCAGCTTCTTCCTAGCGCCAGGTTAACCTTTTATATCATACTTCCAACGAATTCCTTCCTTTACGCCATTTACAAGTACCAATTTCAATTAAAAAATGCGGATTAAATCTAATCTATACTGTTACACCTACGTCTAACCTTCAGGGAATAATTGCATTGCATTGGTGAAGCACATGCCGTATGTTTGCGTATCTTGATGAGTATCGCTAACCACAAGAACTGAAAAGTGTCTTAAGCCGCGAGCAAACTATAACACCTCCGCTCGTTGCTTTATCGTTCCTTCCGGATTACTTTCCCGATCGAGCGTATTTCCCACTGTGCCGTAAACTACAAACATGATTAATGC
This sequence comes from Anopheles maculatus, assembly GCA_002091835.1. NCBI lineage: Eukaryota > Metazoa > Arthropoda > Insecta > Diptera > Culicidae > Anopheles > Anopheles maculatus. The sequence goes on along the minus strand of KZ062142.1, from coordinate 72,373 downwards.
GGAATCTGAACCCTCCGTAACACATCGACATTCATCCCTCGGGCGTTATCACGGAATCACTATCCCTGTCTCTCGGAATGTTTATCTCACACACGAACCCACAGTTTTAAATAAGATTCCTATGCTCCAAACATATTTCCTATCATGCATTCCTTTCCAATTTTAAGGCAAACGGGGTGTGGATCAACACGAGAAAAAAAGAAGGCACCACCAGTGCCAACCAAATCGGCAACATGCATGATGCATCGTTCTCGGCCGGCTTGCGGCCAAACTAACGAACACCGCTCAACGGAATGCACAACAATGAGATATGATTCTCCGAGGGTACGTTAATTTTTAGATATTGCTTTCCCTTCAGACGACCGTTTCGGTCGAGATTGGTTTCGATAGTTTGTTGCACACGTTTTTATCTCACGCGATTCGTCGGCGCCCAGCGGGAGTTGGTTAGTTGCCGATTGGTATTATGTTTTGATTTGTGCATTGGGTCGTTTGATTTTCTGATGCACAACCGTTGCCCGGGCACGGATCGATTGGGCGAGTCACAAGTTTTTCCCGAGCAGAGCCCATTATTTTCAATTTGAAGAGAAAAAAAATCAAAAACAGGAAACTTTCCCAGCCGGTGTGCAAAATGTTTTTAATAATTTTTCACTTAACTTTTTTTTTAAGTCCGTTGTAGACCGTACGGATTCCGGCATGGAAAAATGATGAGAGCAAAAACAGCTGTGGAACGTTTATTTTGGTCTGCACGTATGGGCCGATTGTGTTTGCTTGTTTGTTTGTTCTGGGTTTTCCGAATGTCCCCAGTGGGAGATGCAGCTGCCGGACTGATCGCGTACCGTTGGATTGTCGATTTTTCATATCCAACATCCTGCCCGCTTATTTTTGCATCCGTACAACGTGCTGACGGATACTGTAATTGGATTAAAGCTCGCATACGTTTATCCAGCTCGCTGCTTGGGCCTGTGCCTTTCCATGCGGCTTTCCATGCTGCGCTCCATGTTTCGCCTTTACCGATGGGCGAAAGAAGAATTATTGTTTCTACTTTCGGGTGGAAACGATAGCACGAGAAAATAGTTTTAATGAGCTTCGGGAAAAAATAGCACTGATCGCTTTCAAGTGCGGGATTTATTTTAATCATTCAATCACGGGCATGGTTGGAAAGATATGAAACGTTTCGCGAAAATGTGAAGATACGAAACGTTACGACAATTATCGTTCAAGGATTTCTTTTCGAGGCAAAGCATAAAATCGAATAAATGCTCGCGATTATGTATTATCGCACCGTTCTTCGTCCACTACTCAATCATTTCCATCAGTATGAGTATAAAATTTCATTTCAATAATTTGAATTAGATCGTTCCTCTCTTTTTCGCGCGCGCGTATCCTTCCGGATTTACATGCATTACGATCGATTCCTTTTACTTATCGCATTTCCCAGCACCGCCTGGCAGCACGATAGAAAAGTGTTTTAATGGAAGATAAATAAGACGTAATAAAATGTTAATTCCACCGGCGCTGATGTGCCACGGGTCCATCCATTGATTGGTGCCGGGTTGAATTGCTTTGCACATTGATAAGCACAAAGTACGGAACGTCCCTAATCCTGCCATTAACCATAAATCATGTACTTATGATGGTAATAAACGTTTAATAGCGATTGCACTAATTTTGTTTTAAAATTAACCGTTCACCGTCCAATTGAATTACACACCATTAACTATCGTATAATTTATATCACTTGAAAAAGATTTTTACCCCATGGAATCACTCAGCACTGGCGGCGGAGCGATATGGGAACGTACCGTGCGAAAGGAAACTTAACTTCACACATTAACGGAATGTGAGGATGGCAGCAATGGCAGCAACAAAAAATGGGGAATCCCTTAACCACCACGATAATTATCATTGATCGTGTTGAATTCATTTGCATGTGGTTATGTGCAACGCGGGAACAAACCGTTCGATCTTAAACAACCGAAAGGGGGGGTATAAAAAAGCGATACAAATGCGCAGGCAAACATACACACGCAGACATTTCTGAGGCCTGTAATCATAATGATAATTAAAATAATAATTATCACACCGGCCGTTTAATGATAAATGATGATTGTCGTTTGTTTTCACAAATACGTCCCGGCTGATTTTCGGATGGTACACACACACGCACACACATACAGGCAGGAACATTCGACCCCGAAATGCACGGCACGAGCCACCAGAATTCGTCCAGGCTCACACGCCAACAAACACCATCCATTTAAATGCAAGAAACGAAAATAATGAAGGTTGCAATTAATATTGTGGATATGATTTTATTTATTAATTCCTGATTCATGCTTGGAAGGATTCCACTTTGCGCAGCAAATGTTATCCTGTGGTCGTTTCGGTGTACTTGCGCCACGGCGCCTGGCGTTTGTTGTTATGTGACGCTATTTGTGTGTGTTTTTTTTTTTTACTTTCGCCTTTCCCTTTCCCAAAACTACATGCCACAGCTCACATTTCCTTTGGTGTGGGTTTTTTGGGAAATTTTTATATGCTCTGGTCGAGTCTCCTTTTTTCGTCCGATTCACCCACCGGTACACCGGCCAAGTCCCACCAAGTGTTTGGGAAATGCAGCGGGGAATTCAAGCGCTACGTCCCATATCCTCTCACGGGATGTGCTTTATGTGACCCCGTTCCGGTGAAACGGACACGATGCTAGCCACCCATTTCCCACGTAACACGGCTGGGTCTCCTGTGTGTAGCGAAAACGGTTGCGTCACTAATTCGTTAATTTTCCATTTTCATTTAATGTCGATATTTATATTTATTATTACTGAATAATTCATCGCCCAGGCATTGGCCACCGTAATTGAAGTGGGACAGGATGGATGACCGTTTGTGCTGCCAGTTGGATGCAATCTACTGGTTTGTTTTTATTTCGTGCCCAGCCGGATGCACGGCGGTGCCCACGCCACGCCACGAACCACGATGCTTGGTGCTGGAATTGGTTGCTGAATGTTTTTGTTTTAATTTACGCTCCTTTCATGACACAATTAACTTTCCAAGTGGAAGATTTGCTACCGCAACTGCTTCCTACTTTGCTGCCGGGTGCAGCGCAATAACTCCATCGGTGCAAATGGTACGAAATCCTGGATTATAATAACGGGCTTATATGCCTCACTAAGAACAATATTTATTGGAAAGCAATCAATTAGCGTGATTGCATAGTAGCTAATTGTCATTGGGTTTTTTTTTTTTTGGGACTGAACATTATACATTACAAATGTTTAACTTTTGAGCGTAACGATCAATAGCAAATTAATAGGAAATCAACTCTATAGTGATGGTACTGACAACAAGTAACCAATTAACATAACTTCCTGCTTTAAATAAGTGAAAAATTAAAGAGCATAATTGGCAATGATGGCAATATCTCCTAACAAAAATTGAACACTGCGAGAGGAAATTAGGGCAAATGACTAAGAACAACGGCCCGATGGTAGATGCGACAGCGGCGCCGGTTTTCACACGGCAGGACCGGGGTTCAAGTCTCATCTGGGCCGTTCCCCCATAGTGAGGATTGACTAACCAACTATGCGGTATCAATTAGTCTAGTAAGCCAGAAATGGCAGGCATGACCTTAAGAGGTCGTTCGGCCATGAAAGAAGAAGAAAGAAAGAAGAAGAAGACTAAGAACAACAATATGTGAAAAAAGGCTTTTCTATTCCTTAATTTTGACACAAAACAATATTGAATCGTACCTTTGCGTCATCTTTTGTATAATTGTGTAAACAGAACAACACCTCTCCAAATAAAATATTATCCCTTTAAGAAAGAGCATTCGAAAGCTAGTCTGAAGATACAGTATCGGACATCTGAATAAGACCACTTTAACGTATATCTAATTTTCAAACCACTGCTTCCAAAGCTTCTATTAGGTATAACAGTATAAGGAGATCTTATTTACAGTTTGCAAGGACATCTTCTCGAAGGGTCACGATCGTATGGGCGTCAACTTCGTGAGGGACGTCTCAGCTTCAGGGTCACTGGTGATCACCGCAGAGGTAATGAGACTCTTCCAGTTTTATACTATGATCTACTGCCTGTGGTCTTCCAGAGAGGGAATTGTCACCGCCATAGTATAAAACCGAGATCTCCATTGATGACAAGTTTCTTCCGGCTCATCTTGCTGAGCCTCTGGAATGGTCTCAGTTTTACCTATTTCGATGCGAATACGTTTGTCGGTGCGAGAATGCAGGTGGGTAAAGATCACTATGATGGTCTACTGCAGTAGTCCGTTGCTCTAAGACTTGGGTCTTCATGTGATGTCTCGTGGCGATGAAACAAAACAACTAAACCATCACATGCTCTGAGTTCCGGTCACTTTGAACAGTGTGTATCCTGAATAAGGTTCCTATCCATGTCCTGTCATCAACTGCGTTGTGAAACACTTGAATTCTCCAAAACGAAGGATATCTTGGATGCCACTTTTACTCTTGCCTGCTAACTCTTCTCACTAGTGTTGTTACTGGTGATGTGAGTCTGTTTAAAACTGTCTAAAAATGATATGATATGATATCATTTTGATATGATATGCAAGTAACACTAACCAAACATTAAAATTGGTTAGAATTCGTTCATTAGATTGTACTTTTTCTACAACATAATTAAGCATCTCATTTAAAAGTGTTACAAATTAGCAATGCACCACTTCGAATGTCTGTATGTTCACAACGTAACACTACTTTAGTACTGCTCACAAAAGGCTAATACGACATATTGCTGGAAGAAGCTAGTTTGACCGACAGATGAATAGACAACTTCAGCCGTAAGCGACTTAGCTTTCCCCAAAACGAGGTAACATTCGACATGTTCGAAATGACGAATTCGAAAGTCCACGAAAAGACATCACGACAAAGCAAACTTATGCCCGGGCAGGCGAAAAACTTGTTCTCAATAAACACAAACACAGGAAAAGTTTCCGCCGACTCGACACACCACCTTAGAAGAGGCAGGTGATTTATTTCCACCCAAAAAAGCCAACCCTGCGCCGGTGGACAGGGACCGGGCGGTAGGGCTAAGTTTTCTGTGGAAAATCTGCCTTCTCGTCAACCGGCAGGTGCACGATAGTGAACGTGTACGATGCGTACGAGCTGTGCGGATGTGTGTACGAGACGTGACAGGTCCAAACGGGAGGCACAGGGAGCTGTACGAGAAATTCACAGTACGGCAGATGTTCGCTTATCTCAATATGCAAATGTTTCCGACGCTTTTCCCCATGCCAGAAGAAGCGCCAAGAATAGGGCGCCCAGTCTTAGAACAGCAACAAGGAAATTCTTGTTCGTAGTTGAATTAAATTTTCCATTTATTATTCCTTCTGGCTAATGCCGCACCGCACCGGCTCTCGATCCTTTGGATTTGTCCCTGACAGAACTTGTCACGGCAAACGTTTGTCGCCACTGAAGCGAAATTCGGAACCAAACTCGAACGGGACATGGAAAGGGATCTCTAATTTGCGTCCGCGTCCAAGGGCAGAGACAGACAGTGGCGAAGATTGGCATGCGACCAGTGCCCGCTTAAAGTTGAAGCGTTCGTCGTGACATTTGCGTGACGGAAGAATCGTAAAACGACAAACAACAAGCGCTCCGAAAAGGTCATCCGAAGCCAATTACACTCAAACCCCCGGACACCGACGCGTGCCGGGCCGTACCAGCTTCCGTTACCGGCTACCAAACATCCAACCAAGTTATCCTTTCGGGACAAATTGGGTATCAATTTCAGCTGGTTTCCGGGGTTATGTTTTGGGGAGTGAGCGTGGGGACAGCAAAGCCGAACCATGATGCCGCAGCACTGTAGATACGGTTGACCACGGTCGATGGTCAGACAGGCAACCTCGGATGCGGTGGAAGCGGAAGGGCGAGCAGGGAAAGGCAGGGAGAAAAATATTCACGGCTCAATGCGCGGTGAGATGGATTCTGTTTGAAGTGGCAGTGAGATGTGATTTAATTTCATGCCAAATTTAACGCCTCCCCGGGCGGATACGGATGTGGGTTCGGTTTCAATGCCGTAGACCACGGAATACCGGGGAGCTAACTAGGGTGATAAAAAATCGACGTTTGTCCTGTGCAAGTGGGTCAACAAGTAAAAAGGATGTTTGGCGGTGTACCGCATGTGGTAAGGAAAAAAAAGTGGAAATCCACGTTCATTGGGAAACTGATCATAGAGAGTGATTCTTTCATTACAAACATCATACAATTATATTTATGTGGCTGATATTAAGGCATGTTATAATTAGTTTCAAGAGCATTTGAAAATGGCAGATCTTGGAAAAATGTAAAGCTTACTTCAGCATGACAATATACTAGTATTGAGGAAATTAACACTATTTATGGACACAGCGCGGTTTCAACAACCAAAAGTTCCAAACTTGGTTTTTATATATTCATGTATTCCGGCTTGATTCTTCATCCAAAGATAAAGTTCTGGGCCTATATTGGGCCTAGCGATGGTCTATATTGGACACTTTATCCCGGGTGTATTCTGTGGTTCATTTGCGAGGTCCTGATCGTTGCGAGGGTGTTAACTTTTCCCGATCTTCTTTTAGTTCTCAGTTCAGAAAGATATTGAAGTTCACTGTTGATTTCGCGTGTCAACCATACTGCCTATCGCACTAACAGTCAATTCCCCATGCAAAAAAAAACAAACAAACAAAGCTGACAGGTAGACTTAGTCCTTGGGTCCCAAAATACATCTTGTTTACGCATCTTTCCAATGCTTTCAACTGTGTGAAACAAAACCTCGTACTCCACACAAGACCATAAAAGATTACCTATGTCGTGGTATCAGATGTCCCAGTCAACCTTTGGAATCAACCTGTCCTGTACGCAGGAGATGCGCGCCCGATACGGAATAGTTAGACCTTCCAAGCTCATCTGTAACCCAAATATTCAGCCTTCGAGCCATGCAAAGAGACAGTGGGGCACTGGTCACTGGGGCAATTGGTCAGGCATTTCATTTCCAAGAACACCGTAATAAGCATTGAGCAACCATACAACAGATACTCGGAAAGAATTTTCAAACAAAGAGCTTAAAGCTGAAGACCTTTAATATATCTTATATGAGGTAGTGGAAGCTCTTCATAGATTTAAGTTCTTTGACAGCAGTTTAACTGTTTTACAATATAAAATATTCCTCTGAAGCACGAGCACTTATGATCGATTGAGCTTGTTTAGCGTCTTCGCTTGTGTTAAAATGTCATAGAAAATGGAAGGAAGTAGTTATCATGCTTAATTATTGAAGCTCTATAGCATTCTAAATATATTATCTCACCGTACAAGCTTTCATACTGTTATTCAATCCATCCAAAAACTTACAAGCAATAACAGAATATCTAAGCTTCTTTTGCTTAATCCTACCGCAGGAACGGTGTTCCATCGAAGCCGTGGGCAAGAGTGATTAGTACTAATTACGTATCTGAACCTCACCAACGGCTACCGAGAAAACCTCACTAAACTTTATTCAACGAACAAAAACAAAAAAAAGCCCACCCGATACTGACGTCAACAGCGGCAACAGCAAGAGGACAGCAGCACGTCCAATTTCCCACCACTTTCGTTCTATTATGCCGTTACTCATGAGAAGAGATTTGTGTGTCAATATAACAAATTGATATCCATTTGCGTGGGCTACGGCTAAAGGTGCGAGCGAACAGTGATTACACTCCGAGGCAGTATCGACCACCAGTCCACTACGCTGTGGCACTCTTAATAAATTGCTCCAAAAATATGCTGCAGCAAGCAAGTGATTGTGGTTCGGGACCGTACACAATTAGACGCGGGACGCACAATATTAGGCGACGTTCGTACCGCCTGTACCGAAATAACGACCCGGTTGGTAACCCGGTGAGTTGTCCTGTCCTCCAATCACGATTCACGCTAAACCGGGGTCCTACTAAGCTTGCCCAACGCTTATCCTTGCTGTAAGACGCATTGCCTTTTTCGGAGCAAGTACGGAGAGTGAGTAAAATAGAGGGAGCAGCGGGAGAGAAAAAAAACAGCAAAACTCTAATAACATTAGCATAAGGTGAATTATTCCCGCGGCATACACTGAGAGCTGTCATTCATACAACGGCAAACGCTCGAGGTAAACAGCGAAGGAAATGAACGAAATACCAACCCGAACATACAGAACCGATTTCCTCTAGTGACCGGGAACCATAATACGTCCGGTTTGAGGTGCGGCTCCAACATTCGCTGCCACTCAAATAATAACTACATGGGTTACAACTTTTTTTTCCCCTGATTGTCCGCTCCAACACAAATGAAGTTGCCACACGGCGAAACGTCGAAGGACCCTGTCAATATGGACAGGCCAATATTGGACGGGATTAGTACGGTGTGCCTAGCGTCGTTGATGTGATCGTCTAGTTTTGATTGAGACATTCGTCGCCACAAACGTACATACTGGCTGGTGTCCTGTGATCTCACACCCACCGACCGCTTCCCATTAATGCAGATTGGGCACGAACATTCATGCCAGCGACCGTGTACGGTGCCGGCGAAACATATTGGAATTTCGATCATCAAGAACCGACGCCGTGATTCTCGTCCCCGGAAGGAAGTCTATATTGGAAGGACCAACAGGATGTGACCCGTTTCGTGGACGACGCGAACCGTCAACCAGAAGGAAAGGCTTAACTTTTACGACCATTTCATTCGGGGATGTACTTCTTTTTTCCCTTCTGCTTCTTTTTCTTTTGCTAAGAGGGTGGAAAGTGGTGGTTATTCGATTCGTACATTGGGACGTTTGCAAGGACCATAAACGACACTAAAAAAACCGCTCCATTGAACAACTCAGCAGGAGTGTGTCTTCTTTCGTTTACCATCTCTACAGGACACCGATGACAATGGTGGCAGTTCACCCCCAAACACTGCATCCACCTTTTACGACCCATGACGATTTTGATGCTATAAATTTTAATTCACTTTAAATCTAATTGAATTGATTTACGCCCAAACCACGATGGTGGTAGGATTTGCATTGAATGGCTCGTTGCCCGTCCACTGCAATCCAGAATACATCCTGTGAGGCTCAGCGTACTCTTGTGAGTTTGTGTGTGTGTGTGTGTGTTTTGTGTGCCGCTCTGGTAACTCGCACTGCTGCTGCTGGAACTGGTGGGGGATCAAATTTTATTAAACACTTCGAACAATAAACTTTTCCGATCATCCATCGCCGCCGTGCCTTCTGCCACTGGCCGCGCAGCGCAGTAAAGTGCTGATGAGCCACAGTTAGTGAAGCACCCGATGAAAGAGAACCTAAGTATGCAAAAGGAAAACATTGGTAAATGAATGGAAGCAACAAAAAGAAAAACAAGCGTAAACGTAACCTAACCTTAAAACACACTGTGCGGTACGAACTTTTCCCGGTCTGCTAGCGCCGCACACACCGTGCTTGTGCTTTTGACGTTCAAATGGCTCCGGTTAATAAAATATCCACGCTATAAATTTAATGAAATTAACTTGTTTTATTTACCGAAAGGCTCTTGCGTGAGTCGCGTAACGGGGTGATGAGCAAAACCAGGAGAGAAAAAAGATCGGAAATTAAGAGCACAGCAAAAGCTCTACCACGTACTTCAAGTTTATCGATGGTTTGATGGGAACCGGGACGATTGCTCTTCCGGTAAAAAGATATACGAATTGCAAGTTGAAAACGAATCATAGAGAGGAATCATAAAAAAAAGCTTTTTAAAAAGGCTTGAGCGTTTAATGATTTTCTAATTAAGTATGTTTGATGATGCTTTACTTAGAAGTGCTTTAGTTTTTGGGTTTTGGACAATATTGTCAGAATAATGGTGACATTGAATAAATCCGACAGATCATAAAGTGAGTAATGACTTTTTTCATGCTTTATATTCTATTCAGTTCCCTCGTAGTGAGGACTGACTATCCAACTATGCGGTAACAATAAGTCTAGTAAGCCAAAAATGGCAGGCATGACCTAAGAGGTCGTTAGGCGAAGAACGAAGAAGAAGAGATTGTAGTAAAAACGGGGCTTGATGACTTAAGCTTCAAAACCAAACGCTTTAAACGATTAAAACCGATTTATTAATCAAACGATAAAAAGTATTTTTTTTGTTATTAATATTAAAAACTATTTTATCTACACTTCAGAAGTATTTCTACAGCATAAACAGATATTTATTCTTGCATCTGCGCAAATTTAATTTCTATGTTTTATATTGAAAAAGAAGGTAATGCTTAAGGCAACTTTACTAGCTAACTTATATGAAAATAAGCTTATTTTGTACGAGTGAGTATGAATTTGTATGAGTCCAGCTATTTAAGTCTTCAACAAATTATTGTGAACATATCAGCTGCGTTACTAGAGCCTTTCACGCCAGTTCTGATTGAGGTACACAAGGCAATAAACCATGGAAATAAATTACATAGAGTTTATGAAGTTGAGAATGTGAAAGGTATTCATTTGCAGGATTTTTTTTATCAATTAATGACATTACGAATTGCTAAATAATCCCGAACTGTTTGCGTCACATAAAAACGGGATTAAACATAACCTAACAAGATTCCATTGTACTGTCTTGAAGGAGATTCGGAGATAATCATGTGTATTGGAATTGTACCTAGTTTGAACATTTTTCTCGATCGACAGTCTTGTAAGCTCATGTGAGACTCGAAATGGGTTTCGTTGCTGAAGCCGAGAAAATGTTGGGGTCTATTTTTAACTTGTACACATATACACTTGTCTGTACATATACAAAATCATCATCTGCAACACTAACACCTAAAGACTTGTTAATCAATCCTGCTTAAACCGGCATTGCCGGAAACTATAATTTCCTCGAAGAATACCTTTTTCTAGCTTTTTATCATTCTGTGAATGAAATTTCCTCAATCACTGCTTGATGAAAAGAACATAATCCATGCGGTGATCATGATTACGCTACATCATTACACCAACGGCTATTCGCATTGTGCCGAGTTGAATCAGTGGCTTAATTAGCAGCTCTTTTTTTTATATTGCCATGGGCTCATAGTGATGCTACCTTCACATTACTGTGTGCAGAAATAGTAACAAAAAGTCTCCAACAACAACAAAAAAACGAAACCTACAAAATGTGTGACGACACTGTCATCCAACGTTCCCCGGCTTGCAGGTTGCTGCCTGTTTCAGTCGGAAGCCGGTGTAAAATTTAATTTCAAAGAACGCTTTCAACCCGCTACTGTGGGCTTTGATTAAAAACTGATTACGACCGTGCACTCATGGACCGCGGTGCATTAACGTCCCGTGTGTACTGGGCAGGAAATTCATCAGTGTAGTGTACAGGACAGAATCTGAGCGAACTTGTCCGCCTGCGCGCGAAAAAAAACGCTTTTAACCAACCAAAAAAGGCTCCATAAGAGGTCAAAAACTTTCCCTCGCCAACTCGTTCACACTACGATAAAGCGCTTTCTTTCGGCCACCATTACAAAGGACATCGTAATGAGGGTTCACATTTGTGCTTCCAGGGAATCTTCCGTAGACACGCGCCAACCGCCGGCTGGTATTCCGCTTGCCTGCAACGAGCAAAACAAAAACTAAAACATAAAAGCTTCACCCCATCTCCTACGACTTCGCTAATCCCCCTGCGGTGAGCACACATTTTCCACCGAATTTCCCACTCATTACGCTAAGGTTGCAAGACACCGAATTTGGCACATTCCATTTCGCGGATCAGATTTGCGAGCTCGGAGATGATTTTCTTGCCGAGTGGGAACGTCAAATTGAGGCACCCCCAGCAACTACACGCGCATTAAACTGGGTCGAGAGTGTGGATTGCGGGTGGGTGCGGGAGAGACTGGCAGTTGGTGAGAAAAGTTTGTTTAAAAGTTTTCTGCAAACCTTTTTCAGTAAGCCCGGCCAAGAGGTACGGCTAACAGCAAGGCTGATGTTGTAAAGTCAGCACCATCGCTCTGCTCGGGTATGTGGATAATGTACACGTGAGTAAGGAAGCTTTTACACACTAGCGATAAAGGATGCGCGAGTGAGACGGGGGAGGACGGAACGGGAGGTTTATGGAAAAAGATTTTGACAAAGAATTTGGCCGGATAAGCGGGAAGGTGCTGAGTGCTTTGACGGAAATTTTAGACTCTAGATGCGCTTGCAGGAAAGTTGCGTAAATGGAGCAAATCGATGAACAGCAAAGTTACTGCGAACTGATGGGAAGGGGAGTGAACGGTGTTGAAGCTGCTGTTGATGTGTTTTCCTTCTATAAATTCCAACATCCTTCTTGGAACGGTCTAGCATTTTTAGACAAACGGCTGAACCTCCATTGTAATGGGGCGCAAATGTTAATCGACACAAGCAATTTACAGCACCGCAGACTTCATCTTCTAAAGAGCATTTATGTAAGCTATAGCTGTTGTTATTAAAATGTTAAATAATCTATCTTTTATACCACTAACTTTTGTACTTACTGTTACAAGAATGTTGATGAATAATGCATTGCAATTTTATAAATGCTTTTGCATGCAAGGATACACGTCTGCTGCATATTGACGATGTAAAGTTGTATGCCGTAGTGATACATGCTAATGATTGTGCTCGTCTTCAGCACATGATTGGCGTACATAACTTTTGGTATTGTATTAACTTCTTGTCGCTGTTCGTCAACAAATGTCAAATAATTTCCTTTCGGAGACACAACGCTCTTGTCTAAGTTGACAATAGTTTGCTACAGCGTACTGCATGTGTTAGAGACTTATGTATGCTTTTTGACAAGGTGTTGCGATACCAACACCTTAAACCCAGCAAAGCTAAAGAAACGCGAGAATTGTTTGGTGCCTGTCAGCTCACAAATGGATTCAACGCATCGAAACAAATCAGCGAAAGGCTACGCGAATTGTCATCAGATTCAGATTCAGATATCAGATTACGTAGTTTGAGGTTTGCTACAGGGACTACATTAGGTAATATCGTAAGCTCTGAGCTATTGAGTCAGAGCCTGTTAGTGGGTTGGTTCATTAGCAGCTGAATTGCATTTTTTTTATCCATGGAGGAGATCAAGACATCGGGAAATAATCCGAATTACACGTTACAGAACAGCATTAGGACAGTCAAGCACCTCTTTATGCAATGTGAAAAGTTTTCAGCCGAAGATGCTCCAGCTTTGAATATGGTGCGTGAACTGGGCACGTCTCGTGTGCGTCTTCATATGCGTCCAACAGAGTTGATTTCATCTCGTAAGGTTTTATTGTTGTTAGCCACATTGTTAGTTAATATGAGCTTTCATAAATGGATAATGAACAGATAAACTAAAATATACAAAATACAAAAAAACTGAGAGACCTACTAATACTTTTTAATAGAATTTGATCTAATAATTTTAAAAGAAGAAAGTTAAGAAAAGATTCAGATAAAACTTCGCATTGGTATTAAGTTAACGTCACTATACATTAATCTTCTTCTTTCGTAAACAATGTTCAATCCGCTAGTAATGTTTTTGGATAATGATCTCGGCATTAAACATATTTGAATAACAGACGATGAACTAGCAACCAACATTATCATTGTTGAGAACAGCACTTGTTACTAACTTTAGACTACTTAACGCCTGTACCACCACAATGATTATCTCGAAGCTAGCTTTTAAAGTACTTGTGCAATACACTGGAAGGACATATGTTGGCGCTTAAAGCATACCATCTTCTACAAACAACCCATGCTCGTGTGGTGTGTAGCATGAAACCCTTCGTTAAAGCCCGATAAATGATAGCTCGAGCGCCAACGAATGATGTGTATTTCACCTGCGAAACACACCATCCGTAACCTGCCATTTTAAATATTTTATCAAAGATCACATCACATTGTTATTCCAGCGTGTCATATCAACGGTGGCAGAAGCGGACAAACAAAAACACCCTCCCGGTGAAGCTGCATTGTTGTTGTAACTGGCCCTACAACTACAACGCACGCCAATTCGATTCTATGGAATTTCGCTTCGAATTTTCCTACCCCCAATCCCACCCATCGAATTCCTGCTACTGCTCTTGGCTAAAGAAACTCAAACACAAAACACAACCGTCGTGCTGTAAAATTTAAATTACTTATCTTGCCATCTACATCAGCCCTGGTACCTATCGGTGCTGGTCCTGGAACGAGGCGTGGAACCGAAAAGCGAACGCTAAAGTAAACCGCGTGCCAAAAGTCAACGTGCGGTACATCGCACAAGACACACAATCTTCGACCCTCTGGCAGGCCAGCCAGTCGACGGTGAAGCAACCGCAAACGCCCAAGTACGCGTTGTGTCATATTTAGCGGTTATTTCATTTGCCAACGACCGACTTTGACCGTTTACTATTTAAACCGAACTTTTCAAGAATTGGGATGCGGTTGGTACGGAACTTTTGGGACGCTTTTTTTACACTTAAATGATTCCCGCATTTCAGAGCTGCCTACGCCGCCAGCAGATGGAGGAACGCATCTCGATAATACAATATACCTATTTTCTGTTTTATTCGAGTTGAATGAGTTTTATCGGCTCGTTCGGTGTAACTCGTTTGTGATGGTTGTGATTCTAAAGTAGCTGCTTTCTGTGTTGTTGTTTTTTTATGTTGCTCGGAGCGAGCAAAACGTTAAAGTTGTCCAAACAAATTTGTTTACATTTTGTGTAACGCACACACAGCCTTAGGCAGTTCGTTTCATCAACAGTTTCAGCGTTACAGCAAACTTCACAGGCTACGTTTTCAAAGGGGAACATCACTATACCACATTCGCCACCATTCACCGGTTGTGACGACTTAATTTTGTAGCCCCATTTTCACATTGCCACCATGCCACACTACAAAAAAAACTACCTTTTGCCTAGTAGTAGCGTTCAAACCCGTCCATCACAACCATCAAGAACCGCGTTCGAGTGCTATTTGAATTTAGAGGATTTGAACATGAGTGAGTGACTGAGTGTGGGGGAGCTTCTTTTTTTTTGCTCAGGTCTGCCAACAACTTTAAAACCTTCATTATAAAACTGCAATCGACATTTTCACGCCAAACCCCAACGTCAGACGTTCAAAGGCAATTTCCGGTGGCGCGTTGAAAAGGACCGAAACCCATTCGAACAGCAACGAAAAAAAGAATTCCCCGGCAGGAAAACAATCCGGCTCACAAAATCAAACGAACTATGTACCGTTCATCAAAAACCTCCGACCACCCGTCCCTCACTAGCGAAGTTTGAATGAATCGAATCCTCTCCCCGACCAGCACACTGACTCACACACGTTCCGCCATGAACCCAATTTTGCATCGCGACCCAGCAACTCCCCACGGTGATTGCATGTGATGATGATAGTCAGCGTGAAGAAAAGCAAACCCCCAAACACACGTTCGCCACCCGAAACACTCGTCCTGGCCATGGTAGGGAAATGGAAACTATAATTTGAAATTATCGTTACCAGCGGCAGATCAATCAACTTTTTCCGATTGTTCGAACCCGGACACACTGTGTGGCTGTGTTCGTGTTTCGTGGGGCACTTTTTATTTAACACGAGCTAGCCTAGCCAACCATCCACATCACCGGCAAACAACATCTCACTTACCGTGCACGTGAAGGTTCAATGCTTTTGAGGCTTCGTTTGGTTTCGTTTGTGGTGCACACTACAACCACTGTGGTAGAGCTAGGCATAGAAGCGTGATTCGTTTAACTCTATACGAACAGTTGGAAAATGTTATTTAATGGTTGGTTAGCGTTTGTTCACAATTTAACACTGTTTCATCGATGTTGTACAAGATCGTTAAAAAAAGAAAGGTTTTCCTTTATTTAAAATTTGTTTAAACTAGTTCAAATGTGTCAAAAGGTGTAGCAACGTTAGTACGAAAGCTTAACGTCTGATAGTTGTCATTGTCCTTTATAGTGGAGTTGTGAAAAACCGATATAGTTCGACTCAGTACATCGGATCAACTTTAACGATCGCTTCAAAATTATGTCTAACTATTTGTCCCTTTCGTTCCACGCTTGATTGAAAATAGAGTTAGTACTGAACTTTCATTTTCAACTGCGCATTGCTAACTTATCAGTCTACGATGATGTGTGGTCTAAAAGTTACTCTGCTTTTCTTATTCATCTCACTAAAACCTGACCTATCAAGTCTTGACCAGCAGCCAGAATTCTTTCGTTTTTCTGATTAATAATGGATAGTATTCTTCAGATTTTGCGTGCTTAAGTGGAAGAATTTGTTTTCTCATTTGTCTGTAAGTAAGTAAAACCTTATTACATCTTTGGGCCTTCCAAACCTAGGCTAGCAATGATTTTGAACTAATCAGCTAACAAAACGATCCTGAAGTGGCTGCAATTTTCTTCAAAAATTACCTCTAGATCTGACATTACATCATGTATTTTGTGATGTCTTTTTATTTGTGTATGGATGTTGGTTTTTGAATCCCTACACTAGCATCTTAAGTTCTAAAATGTTGCAACAAAAGAAGTTTTTCGTGAAACAAAAGCAACGCATTATAACATTTCAAACGATTTCCTTTTTCTATATAGTGCTCTTTACATTTTTTTGCCTGTGTGACACGCCGAAAGATAACAGTTAACAGCTGTGGAAGCCATTACTGGCTTTAATCCGTGTTTGCCAGCTTTTTCGGTCCAAATTCCACCAGATGAATTTATTTCTACAATTCAGTTAGTTATTCTGAGCCGCAATAAGAATCACACCGTTCCGCCGAAGGTTTGCACCGCCGCCATCTCCAACCCCAAACGCTCCAAAATCATTTCGTCCCTTTTTTATGAGACAATGTGGCCGCATCGGTTAGCTTAATTTTCATTTCGCTTTTCGGTGCTTTTGCTGCCCACGCGCAGCCAGATACGTCACCGTGGGCCAGATACGCGGAAGCGAAATAAAGAAGTGGAAATTACAGTAAAATTAAACTTCCCCAACAACAATCGCCACAACGGCTGGAAGGACGCTTGGCTCTTGGACCCAGTGTCTTGTGCGAGGTGGGAAGGGAAGGGAAGGGACGCACTCGAGGAAAAGGAAACGGATGACGGAAAAAGTAAAAGATCTGCTAAAGGTAGAAACAATTACTAATTCACGAATGTATCTTGAGGTCCTTTTTAATTTAGGACTCTTTACGATTATGGCCTGCGCCGGGAATGTTGTTGCTCGCGTACTGCGGACCTGGCCCGGTGTTGCTTTTTATGTCACCCGTCCATTTTTTTTGTCCCCGTTCTTTCGCGTTTCCCATTTCATTGTTACTGATACTGGTCCGCCGGAAGTGTCCGAATTGTTTCGGAGCGACATTAATTCTTCGCAACACAACAAAAAGCCAAACCAGGTGAGGTGGGTTTGTACTGGGTCGTGCAGCAGCATTGGACCTTCCCGGCACGTTCTGCAAATGTCCTGCCAACGGAATGCCAACCACACCACGAAACTTGTGCTCGTGGCTGCGGTTTGAGTTACTCCTTTCCGTTTTTACGTTGGTTCTCTCTCGCTCGGTCTCGCGCTCTTTCTAATCCTGCCATTAAAAGGGTCGCGCAGGTCATGGTTTTGGCTCGAGTGCGCTATTCCTTGGGGAGATCTGCTTCGTTCCTTTTTAATGTTCGCATTGCGTGCCTCACGGTGCCAGCAAGGAGCGACGATCGCCGTGCATTAGTCGTCTGTTTGTCCCAGCGTCGGTGCGAGCGGTGCGTTCCGTTTCGCGGGAATCCAACGTACCCACTAATGTGTCACGAGACAGGCCATTTTCACTTCTTAATGCGGGCTTTCGATGTGGCTTGCTGTGGTACCATAAGCGGGATACATAAGCGGGACGGCGTTGTTTGTTGTGGGTGGACGTTGATTTGAATTACCAACATCGCTTTCCACCGACTGTACGCCCTGTCGTTATACCGATACGGTGCGACAGTGTCCCTGATCACTGGCTTCATTACGCGTCGCTTGGGCAACCAGCAATTGTATGAGCGAGAGAGCGCATGGTGGGTAGGCGGGAAAATTAGAGGAAAACGAGACTTTATACATGTGTTTATACGGTGGAAGCGTAAAGAAGGCGGAAGGAATGGCCGAGGTTTGCCCAGCTTACCGGGAACGACGGCCGTGGGTCGGGCTGACACTGCACAGACCCCGTTTTACTGCAGCAAATTAATGAAGTAATCAAGCTGAAGCTGCGGTCGTTTGGCAGATAGCTTGTAATTAGTGAATGTAAACGATTCTTCGTGCTGCATGGCAAAAAAGTGACGCAGCACGCAATTTGATACGGGAAACGCGCTGTCACCACCGTACAGGTACCTGGCTGGAAGTTGCGTAGGTTGACTTTAAAGCCAGCAAGTAGCGTGGGCGTATCGGGCAATTGCGACGACTAGTGTGATGAGTGATATGTTTAAGGGACTTACCAGTACAGCGATGCCGTTGAAATATTGTATGCTTTGGTAATATGCTTCCATTCCATACTGTAAAACAAAGACACATGTAAGTTTTTTTGCAGCAATTGATGCAATAGAAATCCATAATCGATGTATCGAAGAGTTTGTACATGTTCTTTGTTGCTCTTACAATAATTTTACCCTGAAAATGTAAAACGATACTGTTTAAGCACTCAAAAATAATGAAAATATGAACTTTAAAACGACCCTCCTTACGATGACTCTAACAGGAACGATAGCATCAACAAGAGTCCTCATTCTACACTCGCTGTTCTTTAGGTCTCTCTCTCTCTCTCACTAAATAAATAAAGGTAAATGAAAACATAAATATTGAAAATTGGAAAGTAAATTAAAAAGAAGCTAATAATAAACAGCGATTGGCAGAACGATCAAAACCTTGACCGGCCATCCGTGCAAGGTCACCATCAAAAACACTTCACTCACAAACATTTCGATGTAACGGACCTCCCACTGGACCGTTGATCAATTAAAACCAAATAAAGATCCACCCACCATTCACCACCGCTTTCCATAGCGCCTGCAAGCTTCACATTCACACTGTCATCGTGTCCGTTACCTGGTTCCTTTCGTTTTTGCTATGCTGTACCGTGACAGGTCACCAAATACCTTTTCATTTGAGAGATGGCTTTGCTCTAGGTCGCTTGGTTTGTTGTGAAGCCTCCCAGTGTCTCCGCCCAAGGGGAGACCTTCTTTATGCGTTCGGTAAAAAGCTGTATGCGCGCACCGTGTGTCGTGTTTCGGCACAGCAGCAATCGCACCGACGTGGAAGGAAACAAACGAAACATCATCACCACACGGAACAAAACACACACAGACGCTGTGAGAGAGCTTGAGAGAACATGGGGGTTAGTCGGGTGGGGGGGAGGACAAAAAAAGGGCGGCATATACCTCCCTAGTCAACGAAATTTATCGTTGCGGCCCTAAATAAATAAATAATATTAAATTCCCCCCGAATGAATCAAAAAACCATAAATCACGATAAGTGATAAATTATATGTTTGGTCAGCTTGGTGGACTGATTTTTCCCTTGTCTCTTTGTCAGGCTTACTGTTTGCTTACGGCCGGTCCGTCCGTCACCGCAGTCAGTCAGTCGGTGTCTCGGCGGCTCCAAGGAAGACACACGTACACAGCACACACACACACACGAAAGCATACCGCCCCCGATGCTCACAAGTGCGTGCGTACGTGCGTGCGTCAGAAATTGTCTTACCGATCTTTTACACCGTACTGCTGCCGTCTTCGGTGGATCGTGTACCGGGCTGTCAGGGTGGCATTAATGCGGTATTTCATCGTTTTTAGAAGCACGCGTACAACTTCTTTTTCTGTTGCGAAAGTTGCGAAACCCAAACAATCCCACGCGTACGGGAAACAGAACGGTCTATGTGTGTGTGTTTCGGGAAAAATTAGCACCATTTGCCGGATTAAGCATGGTTGGAAAATCTCCAGCAATACCATTTCTCGCAGCGCACTGTAACCGGTTCATCCGGTTGAATAAATGATCGGAAAATCTGTTTTTCAAGCTTCGCGAGCACGCTCATTCGCTTTCATCATCGGCGCGCTCGCTCCCTTGGCATTAGCGATATTACAGAGGAAAACAATCGACAAGACAACACCACAATAACCGTACGGAACTGGGCAGCGAAAGGACACACTGTGTCTGCATGCAACACAACCAAGAGCAAAAAAAAACACCCCCCTTAACCAGCCACACAAACACACACAGCTCAAATCGTGGCTCAAGCGTTTTCTCGCGTATTGGTGCGCGCCGATTCCAATTTGCGTTCTCATCAACATCAGTCGAGTGCAAAAGGGGGGTCGCTGGTGGCGGTCTGGCGGTCGCCCAAGAATAAAAAGGGGAAAGCAATTTCCCGTTCGTTATGGCGGAAAACCGCGTAAAACTTTCATGAATATAACGCTCAAAGCGTTATTCCGATTATTAAAAGGGGGGTCGCTGGTGGCGGTCTGGCGGTCGCCCAAGAATAAAAAGGGGAAAGCAATTTCCCGTTCGTTATGGCGGAAAACCGCGTAAAACTTTCATGAATATAACGCTCAAAGCGTTATTCCGATTATTCATTTTTTTTATTGTTGCGCATGAATAATCATTGATTTTTCTTTTTCATTTCAATTTCATTTTATTTCCTTCTATTTGAGGATTCGGTTTATTTCTACGTCCCCCCGTTCATTCTTTCTCCACCCTGTTTCTTCCTTGTCTTTCTCTCTCTCTTTTTCTCCGTAGTTTTTTTTTTTTTTGTTCTATTATTTGGCTTCACAGTCCTATTTCGTCGTCGCTTATGAACGGTGATTGGAAACATTTAATCAGAAAAAAAAATGCCACCACCCACCACAAACAACCCTACCACCCCCGCGTGTAAAGCTTGCACCACCCCAGAACCACTGGCGATCATATTCTTTGCCAATATTTCTAATGATTTGACGCGTTTGCCGTGAAAAATTTCACCCCGCTTTACTGTGCTTTCTAAGAACCGGGGCTAGAACGGCGAAACTAGAACTTCTTTCAACAGCTCTCAACCGCAAACGGTTCACATGTTCGTATATTTTTTCTCGATACGTATTTTCCACCTTTTTTTCTATCAGGTCCCCTTTTGATGAACGAAACGTTGATGTCGAAGAAAAACTCACACTCTTATCCCGGGCAGCGCGGGACGGAAACGCGGAACCGGTGAGCTTTTCCAATTCGTACCGAATGATTTGATTCCGGTTTCGTTCGTTGGGCTTCTTCGTTTCGCACAGCACAAAACCTAATAAAGCGCGAGTTTATTAATTCTGCGTTTCACAGAGGTTCGAGCATTTGGTTTGGAACGGAGGTAAAAAGCAACGACGGCATTGGGCTGCAAAATAATCACAACATGAATACGAAGCGAACGTATCGAGGGAAGTGCGAGTTGACAATAACAAGGGCTAATGTACAGAGTGGTGAACAGTGTTGAGTGTGGTTTAGTAATGCTTTTGCAAATAATAATATTTATCGCTGCAACTAAACACGAAGGAACGTTATAATCAGTAAAATATACATTATACTTAATAACATCTAAGTTAATTTTTTTTAACTGGCTCTTGGTTTATTTAGATGGCAATTAAAGAACAAAATTCATCATCTATTTTCTTGGAGCTACATAAATGTGAGCTTTACAAGGTTTTTTTTCACAGCTTAGCGACGATGGTCAATTGGTTTTATTTATTTATTAAGTCATGAGTTTTTATTACTTACAATAAATTGGAGAGCGATAAAAATGAAAAAGAATATTTCTATGATGAAGAATACAAGATAATAAAGGATATCTTTGGGTGCTCGAGATTTTGAGACAGATACGAAGGACGACGCAGGAGTAGCCCAGGAAGGAGCAAAGGAGGAGTTAACAATATGGATGCATAACACGCACGTCCCTGCATGGAATGCTACGCACATCAGCGCATCGGCAGGGTATGGATCACGTCGTGGAGTAGTTTAGTTGGGTACGATCGGCTGCCGGGTATCACGATGAATCCCACATAACCCATATCGGAGGACGTGAATCCCCGCTATCAGTTCTTCTTGGTGGGTGCATTTTGAAAGTTCCCTTCCCGTTAACAAAAAATATATATTTCAATAGGTTAAACGTATTAAAAACACACTTTTTGACATTTCAAAGCTTGGCCCCAAGATAACTGGAACCTACCTGAGTTGTGACACCGTTAATTTTTTTTTTTGCAAAGGGGCGCCTTGCTTAGATACGGGGACCCCCGTAAAGGAGACCCGCTACCCGAGGCCCCCGCAAATGGCAAGTCATTGGTAATCAGGAGGCCCCTTACCAACTGCTTCTTCCAAAGAACGTGATCGGGGGGGAAGGGGGGAGGGGGGTGGCTGATGCCTTCGTATTTCGGGGCCCCCCAAACGGCGGGGCCCTAGGCGGCCGCCTACTCCGCCCACCGTTTGATCCGCCACTGAGGATTGATCAAGCATGATCTTGAGACTCGCAATGGTGTAGTACCGAGATTCCAGACCCTTGTCACACCTATGCGAAAAGTCAAAACGATGTTGTCAGAAATTTTCTACAACTTTCCCATTAAAATTGCTCTTACAGTAATACAAAAACTCAATGAATGGATAAATTCAAACAGTCTTTGAGACCCTTCCCGGGGGAAAACTGGATCATCAGCTTGATCGAGGTTTCGAAGCAGGATTGAAGATGTGATCATTGCTTATGGTGATTTATTTTGAGTTAGTTAATCGTAATTATTCCTGCCTTGTTATTAAATTTAAGGCATACAAAGAATACGTCCTGGGATGAGGACGAACTCGGGAGGTTCTTACATTCCATCTCACCACAGGTGTCCCTGGTTTCACAGGCTCCCGATGGATCGTGCGTTTTTTCGCATGATGTCTAGACTCATGTCGAACCATTATGCGATGAATGCACATCTCCAACGTGAAACTGGCCTCAGACGGTGTCAAAATTACCCATCTGAAGTCCTTGAAGTTGTAGCTAACGACCCCTTCGTCGGCGGGATGCTTGCGTTCGATGCTGCGGTAACCTAACAAAGTTATTGTAGCTCTCGAATGCAGGTGTTTCGCCGGCGACTGGGTCGCTGTTTACAACATCAGATTGTAGATCGTTGCGATCTCATCGTCTGAGATGAGCATGCCGAGAACATAATTCTGGAAAGCTGCGGCAAGTTCGCGCAGTACTATAAGCCAGCCAGCGAAAACCCATCAGGAGGAATGTCCCCATCCTGCAACCCATTCTACCGAGCCCACCCGGTATAAGGTGCACGTCTACGGCGGGAGAAGGAAATGTCTCCGCCAAAATAGCATATAAGTTTCACGAAATTTAATTGTTAGATTTAAGAATAGTATTAAGATATACGGCCTGGCCGTAATTACGAAATAAAAAAAAACAAAAGAGTACGTCCTCTTACCTTACGAAACTGTCAAATCTGTCCCGAAGATCTTGCTACCTTTTGGCCAGGTTTAGCGATCAGTAATCTACAAATTATTGAAAAAATTTCTCTAGTATAGATTTTCCGGATGGTATCCAATAGGTCAGTTTGATCGACGAAGGATATACAGTTAAAATATCGTAATCGATCAGCTATAACTGTAATACATAGCGTATCAGTAATGTTCACCTGATAATTTCATTGATTTCTTAAAGTCATTTGTGTTAAGACAATTTAATTGCATAGTCTGTAATTTAATGACATTGGATAAATTATACATCGCCTATACAAAACAAAAATACACCCTACACCTAAACACACACCAAACACTGTCTTTCTCTCTCTCTCTCTCTATCTCTCTCTCTCTCTTTCTCTCTCCCCTTCACATGTACTAATTGCGAATATCCTCGAAGAAAGCATTGCTTGCTCGTAAGCTGACGAAGAACGCGATGGTGCAAATAAATGGCAGGCGGAGCAGGAAACGCACGGTGCGATGGGGAAATCAATTTTAATAATCATTTGATTTTCTTCCCACCCTTTTTCCGATATGCTGGGGAAGGAGCCATTCTTTTGCGCGTTTATGAGGTCGTTTGCTTCGATCCTTCTTTACGCACGGTGCACAATTTGGTCGTCTTTCGATCGGCATCTCAGCTGTCTCGTCGGGACAGGTTGTTGTCACTTCGACAGTAAAGTGGAAACAATTTTCCACCTTTTTTTCTGCGCTCATCCGCTCATTTGCCACGCTGCCACGAATGGGAAGAAAAGTGTGGAAATTTCATTACAAATAACTGTGCGTTTCCCGTCTTTTTTGTTGTCGGTTTGTTTGTTCCATAACAAAACCAGCACAATAGAGAACAATTATGGCATGCAATAGTAGCGGGCTAGTCGGGGCACACTATTCGTTTGCTATCGACGGAATGTTAGTGGGATGAGAAAGTTAACAAGAAAAAAGGTATGAATTTGGTTTTTCCTTACGTGAAGCATCTTATCATTCGTTTTCTTCACCAGACTTCGCTGCCCCAAAAGCGAACCGGTGCCAGTGGTGACATTAAGTGTGTTCACGCCGCACGCGAAAGTATGCTGGTGCTTGCGTACACATACACTTACCCGCGCGATTGATCAAAATCAATTTATTTCCCTGATACCGTTTTCTTAGGCATTCTAGCGTGAGAGCACCTTCGTTTGCCGCACTTTGGATCCCGGGCGACTCGCGCCATCGGCTCCACGATGAATTGCTTCTCCCGCATTTCTTTTATCTAACGCTTGGTTATTGAATTTTTAAAATGAATTTATGATCGAACCCAGCACACACTGTGTGAGTGAGGAGAGCAGAACAAAAAATTCCGACCAAAAGACTTTTGGCCCTCGCATTATTTGAGCCACTGCCTGTTGACTCGACGACCGTGCGAAATGGTTCGTTCAGGCGCAAACTTTAAGCGAGCGCTGATGAGAAGGAAAGCAAACGCGGCGCTGGAAAAGCGTGACCTGAGGAGGTGCAATACAAGAACACCGACGTCCTGAGTCGGTACCAGACGGCCATCTTTTCGGGCTAGAGGGATCCGTAAAGAAAACGCAAAATCCTATTGAAGTGTTTATTAATGAGAGAGCGGTGCATGAACGCGTGAACGGGCCGCTTTTTCCTGGCACGCGGGAAAGCAACTTGCCGCAGCGGTCTTTAAAAGAAAACTCAATTATTTTTCACACTCCCCCCCGCTCCCCATCTAACACAGCTGTGGGTGTGGAGTATTGTGAAATGTTGCAGCAATTTCACGAGGTACGCCGCTGATGATCCGTGTCGGTGTGAATTCGGGATACTTACAACAGCCAACCTCCCCCGGTTGGCCATCCATCCAGCGAGGATCGTTCGAAATTTATTACGATTTATGCACAGCAAAACAAACCGAAGTCCATTTTCCCATTGGCTCGGGCCCGGGCACGGAATGGTAAAACACATTCACATAGGGATTTTAAATGGTTTGTTTGATTTTGAAGTATCCGCGGGTTCGCTCGTTCCGGGTTTCCGTTGGCGAACGGTCAAACGGAATAGTCTCCGAGCAAAACCGGGGGAAAAAAAGGAATAAAAAGAAAACAAGGAAAAATACACACACACATACACAAGCGCCGGTCGAGTATCCACCCTAACGAGGGTGCAAATGTACCGCGGGACTCACTAGGTTGGAAAATTTTATTACACTAATTAATTACTACTAACGAATATTAATTGCAAGGTGCTTATGAGGCGTGAAGTGATTAAGCGCTGCTCTCGTCGAATGATCTTTTCCAGCATTCGTTTTTCACACAGGACGCGCACACACACACACACACCCGCATCCAGTCCTGTGGTTTGATACTACTACCGACCGATACACCTTCACTGATCGGTTGGGAAGCTGCAGCTAGGGAGCGAAAAGGCAAAGAAAATGGTAATTTATATCTCCTTTTTTTCTTTCTCTCTAGTCCTCTCTCTCTCTCTCTCTCTTTCTCTCTCTCTCTCTCCCATTTCAACCACCCACCAAACAGTTCAACATTCCGATGACGAAAGGTGCTTTGGATTGTTTACACGAAGCGGGTTGGCTGCTTACGATGCAATGGTGTATGATTTATTTGATGCTCGGTTTTCCCACTAAATCGTTTGTTTTTCCAAACGGTAACCCCGAGAGCTGGTTAGTGTTTCTTGTTAGTGCATATTATTTCACCTTTTTAATCATCCACCGCGGTAAACATACCCGATTGCCGATTCTTTTATTTGCGCTTTCGCTGGAATTATACGCAATTGTTGTTGTGGGAAAATGAGATTCAAGTGAGTGGAGCATCGGTACAAATGTTGGGTGTGTTCTGTTTGTTTTGATAAGTACTGTAATACAAATGGAGCGGTTGGGGTCTCGAAATAAATGGTGGGATAATATTACGAGAAAGCATGTTGCACTATTTTACACTAATTGCTTCAATGAACCATTATATTTTTTTTTAAATTGTAATATTTTCCAGTAAATTCATTAATCTAGTTAGCCTGGTGCATTTGAACTGTATGAAAATAATTAGTATGAGAAATTTTGATTCAAGAATTTTTTATTTCATTTTCCTTGAACTTTGTGCTGATTTCCAAATAATGCTTGAAAATACTCTAAAATGTATGTTAAAAAACATCAAGACCATCATCATGTTCTTCTCGCGGCGAACGAAGGGATTCAGTTGCCTGTGTTGTAACTTCAACTACTTTCAAAGATGTGTAGTTTTTTTTTATATATATTTCGTGCTTACGGCCAGGCCCTATATCTGGAAGGTATGAAGTTGTTAGTCGTGAAAACGTGAAGGACAAATTCGTACTCTACAAAACAAGGCATACGAAACTGAAATTCCTAAGAAAGATGCTAAAAGAACGAACATTTCTATTTATCTTCGTGCTTGATTGTCCTCGTACCAAACAGTCTGCAGCCTGCAAATCATTTTTATGGCTCAAAATGGCTGTGGAGGTTTATAATTACTGGCTTTAGGAAACATATAGGTGTATTTAATCAGACTTACAAAGCTCTCATATCGGGTTTTGACTATCCGGGATTCTTCCAAATACCCGATGTGCTATAAGACACCAAAAAATGTTAAACATTTAGGGAGGATCCATCCTGATCCATTAAACTGGGAGGGAGTTATGAACTGTACACAAAACAAACTTAATAATGATAAGAAAATTCAGTACAGCTTGGTACAATTGTTCATTTCTGTCATTTATCACGATCCACTCGAAACCATCCGTACTCCCCTGCTGCAGTTTTTTTTTCTATCCAAGCTTTCACAAATATTAACAAACCATACTTCCCACTTCCAGACCCAACAATGCGGAAACGTTTTCTTTTGCGATTGTTTATGATCAACATTAATAGGCGCCTCCATCTCCTACCCCGTGCGACTTACCCCATCGGCTGTCTTCGAAAATGATTTTCCCGCTGCATCTCGCACAGACAGTAGTGGTAGTAGTAGCGACAGAAGCATCATCAGGCCGCGCACTTGTTGACAAATGCTTTGTTTGCGGACGTTGTGCATCCGCTGAACCGTGTAACAAACAAAAAGAAAACTAGACCTCCCCGACTCTCGGCAATCTAACAGGTTGCGCAGGCACCAGCTTGCGAACGAAAGTCTTCAGAAGCGCTCTCCAACGATGGATGCTGCATCCCTAACGCCGGGAATGAACTGCTGGCCCGGTTTCTGGCATCTGGAAATGTGTGTGTGTGTGTGCGGAGGGGGGGGGGGGGGGGGGGT
>KZ062142.1:0-29099 GCA_002091835.1 Anopheles maculatus | reverse complement strand
TTTGTTTTGCTCTCCTTTGTTGCGATTGCGTTCCCTACCACCGATGGGGGATCGGATGCCCATTCCTCACCGGTAGCACGGTGGAAAGATTTGCACCGGTTGATTTATGGATTTCGATTTCACTGTCTTTAGTGCTGATGGTGCTGGAAGGTTAACAACTCGTTGTATAGTCTTCCCATTTTCCCGGGGCGAGCTGTGACATGGCTGCCCGGGGTTCCACGGTACACGACGTCACTTTAAGGCTGGTAGCATCCACCGGTGGCTCTGCACGCCCGATTTCGTCGATCGCCTGTTCGACAGTGGCTTTTGTGTGTGTGTGTGTGAGCAGCGCGCTTGGGTGAAAAATGGTTTTCCATCCGCCAAATTTGCCTGGGAAAACGACGGTAAGCGACAGGATCGGTTTCGCTCGTTTGCCACTGTCCCGGGGTTGACAAGTTAAGATACACCACCGGAAATTAAGCCACCAAACATCACTGCTCGAAACCGTGCGACGTGCGTACGTACCGATTTTACATCGATGATCGTGTACATACCGTGTTTTTTTTTTTTTTCGCTTTTTTAATATATCATTCTCTTTCGACACGTCCTTGCCTCATACCGATCTTGGTTATGTTACTCGCGTTTTCATTTCGTCATTTCCAGCTGTTTCATGGGTTACGCCCTGGTTCTGGGTAAGGAAATTAATCAAAAATCACGTACCACGCACGGCGGGCGAGCGCACGTGATGATTGCGTGGGCACGCTGTTGCAACAATGTCACGTGCAGCGGTGCAGTAAAATAAGCACATCAAATGCATTACAAAAATAGCGGAGAGAGCGGTAATAAGGAAACTTTTGCTCACCACTGGCTGTACAAAATTCCCGAAACTCAGTGCACAATATAAAGTGAACAGTTTTTGAAGCAAAACTGGGTGCAAAGTTTAAGTAATACAATTACTTGCTAATGGATACTAAAGCTTAGTGTGGGACAACTCTTCATGATGAATATATTAAAATCAACTCTATGAACTAAGTCAATCCTGACTGTACACAAATATACAAAATTCAGTTCTATCACCCTCAAAGCCTTTCTAAAGAAAGAAAAAAAAAGTTCTGTGGAAAGGGTCCATCTAGTCAGAATAGAGCTTAAGTGTTGTTTTATTAAGGGATTAAGATATGCAAGCCTAGAAAGATAGCCAAGTACAAAACATTTCCGTCAACTTCAGGTCAAATAATAGCAATTGAAACCCGATATTAAGGTAACACAATATTAGTCACAAACATAAAACAAGGAGCTTCTTCTACACGTGCGAACTGACTCTCGTAACAACAAGTCTTTCTACGAATAGTCTGTTTGGATAAAAGTTCCCCTACAAACATTCAGGAGCTAGCCGTTCCGAAGCTTTGTAACCGAACCAAATAAACTGGGGCAAACAAAAGCGTGACAGCAAAACAACGTTCTTGTACACGAGTTTGACTAGCCGTAAAACAAAAGCTCCCGCAATTATTAGTCCTTGCCCGAAACAAAGCAAATGAACTCAAGTAAATTAATTAATAAATCAAGTGATAGAAAATAGACAATCGCCACCATCAACCGGCACATTTTCGAGTCTTATTTGACTTTCGGTAGCATATTGTTTCGCTTTTATTCTCACCGCATGCAAACTCATCCATCAACCGAACAAATAGCTCACCGCGCTTCGCCCAACTGACGCTTTAAAGCGTGGTTTAATTTATTAACCAAATATTGTCCCCCTGTCTAGCACACATACAACACACATGCAGCCTAAGCTGCCCGTTACGTTCCGTTTATCCGAGCTTGTGGAGTAAGTGTATCAAACACACTGCACAAACTTTTCGCTACTAGTTTTACGAGCTTACGGGCCCCGATACGTGCTGCGGTGCGGTTTGCTTTCGACGGTTTGTTGACTGCGTGGGAATTGTTTTGTTGCGCCGAGCACTAAACCAAAGCTTTCGACGGTTTGTTGACTGCGTGGGAATTGTTTTGTTGCGCCGAGCACTAACCAAAATGCGGCCCGCACGCTTAATGCTCGGTATGCGTGGATTTTAGCCATTCAATTAATTGGATTCCTGCCGAACGGGTGAATGGAATATTCGCTCGTAATCCTATTGCGACGGTATTATCCTGCCCAAATAGAATAACCAGGATGGTGAGAGTTGGATTTTTGGTGCTGTTTTTTTGCATGTACAAGTCAACAAAGCCTAGAGGTGGACGAGGCTTCACCAACCGGAAGCCGTTCGAAATCGGGCATAAAAATGCGAGGCTTCCAATGCAGCGCTCGCGCGGGAATTCATCCCAACGTTCGTCCATTGTGTACCGCGACAGTAATTATGGTGGTGTGCGTGTTTGTGTGTGTGTGCGAGCTCGCGCGCATTCAGGGAAATGGCATTCGGAGCCGGCATCTGGCCTAGATCGCTTTCAAGCTG
Organism: Anopheles maculatus; assembly: GCA_002091835.1. Taxonomy (NCBI): domain Eukaryota; kingdom Metazoa; phylum Arthropoda; class Insecta; order Diptera; family Culicidae; genus Anopheles; species Anopheles maculatus. The sequence continues at coordinate 26,673 of KZ062142.1, read as the reverse complement.
AGATTAACACATCTTTTGCATTATGCGACTGTCATAAATCATCTTCTGGCTCGCTGGATGAGAGATTACATTCACTCCGGTGACCGGTGGTCCCACCGGGCGTTGTCGTTCATCGCGGTCAAAACCTCCCGAGGGTTCCGAGCTATTAAAGTGTGGACGAATCGAGCACACGGGAAGGATGCAAAGGAGCGATGGTATGACGGAAAATAATAGAACTGAATGATCCAGGTCACATCACCATAGCTCACGTCACGGGAAGAAGATACAATGGGCATGAAGCGTGTGAAATGATTCGGATGGTGGATCACACGCTTCCAAGAGTAAATTAAACACGGTTGATGAAAAATACCCCGGAAAAAAGAATTTAAATAAAACATTACAATTTTTTTCCAAATTAATTGATGGAAGATCATTTATAAGAAGTGCATCTGCAGGTGTTGTTCATTTGTTGATTTTTTAAAAACAATTTTTTTTGACTAAGATCCACGCAAGTTACGAGAGCTTTTCCTTTAAAAATTTCAGTGTACTATTCGCCTATTCAAAGCACCTACCAACTGAGCTTAGCTCTTAGCTTGCCCAAGGATGCTCACCAGCAACTCCACAGAATGGTGAGCTAATGGATTTAAAATAGAACAACACTTGTAAACACGTGTTACTGTGAACTGCGTGCTTTTTAAGGGCGCAAACCATCCTACTACATCCCGAAAAACCCCAATCCGCATCCACTAGCAGCAGCACACTAGCTCTAGCAACCTAAATAATTAATCTTCATTTGCTGCTCGATGGGAAAATGGTATTTATGGGTTGTCTGGAAGGTCCACTACCGATACGATTAGCAGCTTGCTGGGGCACGCGTGCATAACGACGCACGGCAGAAAATACTACCAGTAAATAACCGGTGCCTAAGGAAATGCTGTTAAGTGCTCGTCGGTCAGAGCTACAATAATCTTCTGTAGTACAAAAAGAACACACGAACTCCAAAAGTGAACCGAACGCTCGTAGGCGCACCAAAAGCTTGCTCCGTGGCCGTGACTTCCTGTAGTCGCTATACAAATTCTTGCCTACACCGGTTTGCCACTATTTTGCACTAATACCCTTCCGTGTACGGCAGCAAACACAAAGCTCCGGTAAAAGAAAAACGGAAACCGGTCGGTAGCTAACTAAAACCGGGAGATAAATAAAACAGTCCTCCACTTCCGGCGTGTCCTATTTGTTATCAACGATCCGGGGTGGAGCAGCCCGCTCCATTGCATTTACCAATCACGACGGTATGCCACGACCCAGCACGAGTGTGCCAATTTTTCCAACCAGTTGGTACGATCCGGAAACCACGCGCCGTCGGGAGAGTGCGTGCCGCGTGGCGGTGGTGTCTCCGTGGCCGTGCTAGGGCACCATTTTTCAAGCCGGTGTACACTATCGGCTGCAAGCTGCAGCACACTTTTGTCGCGTCTCACAAGAAGCGTCACACTCGATTTAACCGCGAAACAACTCTCGCAGTACGGTGCTGCTGCCCGCTTACGAAACGCTAGAACCGTGGCATCTAACCACAAATACAAATAATTGTGCGCTTCTTTACTTAACAAACTGTTTCGGTTTCAGTTTTGCTGCAAACCAACGACGGTAAGGAAAAATCGATAGGGAAATTGCTTCAGTGCCGGAGATAAAACCCGCCCACGCCCCACCCGAGGCCGGGTCTTTCCTGGGCTTCGCGGTCCCGTGCAGAAGAAAGCGACCGGAAATGCATGCCGGATGCACAATCGGTACGAATGTGGCTGTGGTTTCGGTACACACCAGTGCTGTTGCCTCCAGCCACGAGACAAATGATGCGATATAGTGCAGCGTTGTGGCGTATGAGATATTGCACGAGATGCTACCGGATAGGCGAGATAAGTGGACGTTTCTTTCATAGGTTTTGTGTATCTTCCTGTGCACTGGATTCGTCGTGTCGTAACGATAGCTTTAAAAGAAGTAAAATGGTACCGCGATAACTTTGCTGTTGGAAAGTGTTTTTCTTTCTTATTTGATGGTTGTTGTTTTATGCTGGTTATTGGACTGGCTATACATTAACATGCGAACTGATCAAATGAATTTCATGTCGATTATCTTTATGTTCTAACTCTAACGGACATTCTTAGGTCTCAGAATAGGGAAGAACTTAAAGAAGAGATTGGTCATTCGGGCCATACGGGGGAATGCATAAGAGATGTGATGAAAAATCGGACACGACCTCGTCTATTTTTTAAGGACTCTAAACCAAACATTTGGTGTCGTATTTTATAAGCTAAGAAGATAGCGAGGCGTAGTTGTGACTCAAGAAACATGTGAATTGCGAAGCAACGTTGTAATTGTTTAAACTTTGTTTAAACCAGATAACAGCAGAGAGGTTTCAAACAACGCAGCCATACTCAAGGAGCTACGCACAAGACAACAAAAAAGAAATTTCAAACATCGAGACTCTGTTATGTCTGGCGTTGCACTGGCCAACTTATAAGACCTCCGAAAACATTGGATAATAAGCCTTCAAAGTGGTCGCTAAAGAGAAGCTTTCAGTCGGTGGTTATACCCATGTCGTGGGTTACGTTAAAATAAAAAAAACTGGGTAGAGTTAAGGAAATAGCTATAAAGGATTGGCTGAAGAGTACGCCGTTATCGTATCGGAACCTCTGAGCAGTCCGGTGGCCAAACAAGATTATAAATTTGAAGTCTATCATGATTTTAAAGTTTGAAACTTACATGTCTGTCAGTTTGTATGTAGAGCTAGCAGCATTTTAAGTGTTTTTCTTTCTTATTTCATTATTTGATGGTTGTTGTTTTATGCTGGTTATTGGACTAGCTATATATTAACATGCGAACTGATCAAATGAATTTCATGTCGATTATCTTTATGTTCTAACTCTAACGGACATTCTTAGGTCTCAGAATAGGGAAGAACTTAAAGAAGGAGATTGGTCATTCGGACCATACGGAGGAATGCATAAGAGATGTGATGAAAAATCGGACACGACCTCGTCTATTTTTTAAGGACTCTAAACCAAACATTTGGTGTCGTATTTTATAAGCTAAGAAGATAGCGAGGCGTAGTTGTGACTCAAGAAACATGTGAATTGCGAAGCAACGTTGTAATTGTTTAAACTTTGTTTAAACCAGATAACAGCAGAGAGGTTTCAAACAACGCAGCCATACTCAAGGAGCTACGCACAAGACAACAAAAAAGAAATTTCAAACATCGAGACTCTGTTATGTCTGGCGTTGCACTGGCCAACTTATAAGACCTCCGAAAACATTGGATAATAAGCCTTCAAAGTGGTCGCTAAAGAGAAGCTTTCAGTCGGTGGTTATACCCATGTCGTGGGTTACGTTAAAATAAAAAAAACTGGGTAGAGTTAAGGAAATAGCTATAAAGGATTGGCTGAAGAGTACGCCGTTATCGTATCGGAACCTCTGAGCAGTCCGGTGGCCAAACAAGATTATAAATTTGAAGTCTATCATGATTTTAAAGTTTGAAACTTACATGTCTGTCAGTTTGTATGTAGAGCTAGCAGCATTTTCGTCAAAAAACGTCAAATCTTCTTCGTCTTCTCTGGCTCTACAACCTCGTATCATTATACCAGCTATCTCTAGCTTTGCATTTCTTCGTTTTACTTAGCTGCAAGAGACGTGGAGGCAAACCGGACAAGATTTGATAACCCGGTCTTGCCGAACCCAAAACGTCAAAAAATCTGGCTTAGGTCATCAGAACAATCCATTTACTGCAGGCACCTCTGTGTGACTGTGTTACTTTCGTCACCTCTTGAAACAGTGTATATAATATTTATTTATTTAAACAATCAATATATACAGTGTATCCACATGCATAAATAATCAATTTCTTCTAGTTATTGAAAAATACTTAATGCAGTTTTTTCCAACATCATCCATCCAAAGAAAGGGCACACAAGTTAATGCATAAGAGCAAACGGTTTGAAGTGAGCAAAGTGCCAATGTGGTTCCAAATTGAGATTTTCATTGATTTTACACTTCATCTCGGTAACGACCAGCACCAAAAACGAAACTTACGAGGGTTATACCCATGTCGTGGGTTACGTTAAAATAAAAAAAACTGGGTAGAGTTAAGGAAATAGCTATAAAGGATTGGCTGAAGAGTACGCCGTTATCGTATCGGAACCTCTGAGCAGTCCGGTGGCCAAACAAGATTATAAATTTGGAGTCTATCATGATTTTAAAGTTTGAAACTTACATGTCTGTCAGTTTGTATGTAGAGCTAGCAGCATTTTCGTCAAAAAACGTCAAATCTTCTTCGTCTTCTCTGGCTCTACAACCTCGTATCATTATACCAGCTATCTCTAGCTTTGCATTTCTTCGTTTTACTTAGCTGCAAGAGACGTGGAGGCAAACCGGACAAGATTTGATAACCCGGTCTTGCCGAACCCAAAACGTCAAAAAATCTGGCTTAGGTCATCAGAACAATCCATTTACTGCAGGCACCTCTGTGTGACTGTGTTACTTTCGTCACCTCTTGAAACAGTGTATATAATATTTATTTATTTAAACAATCAATATATACAGTGTATCCACATGCGTAAATAATCAATTTCTTCTAGTTATTGAAAAATACTTAATGCAGTTTTTTCCAACATCATCCATCCAAAGAAAGGGCACACAAGTTAATGCATAAGAGCAAACGGTTTGAAGTGAGCAAAGTGCCAATGTGGTTCCAAATTGAGATTTTCATTGATTTTACACTTCATCTCGGTAACGACCAGCACCAAAATCGAAACGTACGAGCCAACCACCCATCAGTCTACAGCGTGGCCGTGGCCAATAGCACCGATTTTCTAAACTTTATCGACATCACCGAAAGGTTTAGTGGTTCGCGAGAAGAAAACCACACTATTCTTCCACCTAGCCAGAGTAGTTAAGCGCCATCCATGATTGAGTTTCTCCATCGGCATAACTATCCGTAACGATCATGCTCATTCGCTTTCTCTCTCTCTCTCTCGCTCGCTCGCTCGGTACGGCATGCACTATGCACTTCCGAACCGATTGATCCTTCATCATCCGAAAGCCCGTGAACGAGCAGTGAAAGATTAAACGATTCTTACGATGGATGCACATTATGAACAGAACACTCTAAAATGGGCTTTATCCAATGCTAGACCGAACCCGTTTCCATCCTGGACGTGAAGATGCCTTTTTTCCGCGCATCGTAACTACACTCAACGTTTCGCTGTACAAACACACACCACTGGGTGGAAAATCCCGGGATGGAAATCGATATTGATTCGTTTAACGCGAAGGCTGGCGCCCATCTTCCAGTGCAATTTACTTACACACTGGAAGTTGACTGGTGAGCTACAACCGAACAGCAGAACTAATAATTACATTACAATTACTTACACGCTTCATCGATGCGATGACTGTGGAGTCACGGTGTGTTAAAAGTGTATCAATTAGAGCAGCACATTGACGGCATGCTAAGACCCGAATGATTAGTAAAGTGTATTTGCATTAAAGAGTCATCATTGATCAAACACACTGAGGATGAAGTTTATCTACGCTAAAAAGAAGAATTCAAAAGCTACACACCAAATTAAGCTAATGATTATTCGCTGCCAGTAAAGTGAGGTAACAAAATGGTTTAAAAAATGATATTTATACAAAACCACTGCTGCTCTTTTGAACAGTAAAAAGGTAAACTAAGTAAGTAAACATCCACTGTTACTGCTCTAACAAAGCTCATCACAGTACAATCACTTGGAGCTCCTTAACATTCAACCATGGTTATATCCATAGCCACTGCTACGATGTGTCTGTCTGTGGCTGTGTGATGCATTCACCAACCGAGCAGGTGAATAGACGCGCATTAACCCAATCCAACAGGCAATTCATCTTCATCAAACTTCAATTCAACCGTTATCGGTATTCAAATTTTCATCATCCGCACAACAATGAGCCATTTAGTCAGCGGGACAGCAAACAACACAAAAGGAACAAACCTGCCGCCCGGCGGAGAAGAAGAAGACCAAAGGAAAAACCGCGCTTTAAACAACGAAAAAAGCTGTCCAAAAATGTGCAAAGATAACAGCCTTCACGCCCACAAAAAAAACTGCGCTGAGCGTGAGCTTCTTGCCTTCAGAAATTGCCCACCCAATTCAGAAGTGCCCACCCAAGTGACATTGAGCGAAACAGCGAAGTAGAAGACTAAAAGGGAATCATTCAATTATGATGTTTGCCTGACCGTTGGCAAAGCTTCCTTTTTTCTTTTTGTTGGGAGATGTGCAAACCCAAAAATGATGAGAATGTGGACAATCTTTTGCTAAGAAATTCTGGAAAGCCAGGATTAAGTACCGTACCGCAGAACGAGCTTAAAGGCAGGTTGCTGGTGACCCACTTTCCTTCGACGAAAACATTTTGATTAAAAATTAACTTCTCCCGCCCATTGTGCTCCTCCAGCTGCTCGAGGCTTCAACGCCTTTTCTTCCACGCTAAGCCATCTGCCATATTTCTTTCCTAAGTCATTTCATGTTCGCGCGAACAAACTTGCTCATCTCGTGCAAGAAAAATCCTTGCAAGCTTTTAGCAATCTTTGTGCTCCGTATCCATTGGCTTTGTTTGCACGACTCGCTTTGTCACCGGCAGCGATTTTCAATCGTTTGCACATTAAAATGTGCGTGATATGACGCTATCAATTTCGGTGCCGATGTACTGAATCACTTCTGAATGAGTACAAGAGAGTTGAAGTTGCGTTCGCTCGCTTTAAACGATGCTTGTTAATTGCAATTGGTAAAACCTGAACGAGCGGTGTCGTAAAAAATCCCAAACCCGCCGTCTAATCCTTGTGCTCTAGGCATACATAAAATTTCAAAGCTTTCTCTCTCGCCCGTTTACTCTTGTACACCGTTTACGTGTCGTTGTGTTGCCGTTTGCTGTTTGGGTGTAGTACCCTCGCCAGGACATCACAATCGAAGAAGTACATCGGAGCTGTTGCAAGCGACCGGTACACACGCTTGCCCATGACATGGCTTTAATCATGAAAATGCAATCAAAAATTCAACCAGACAGTCATAAAACATAATGGAAATCGGGGCAAAATGGTTGCAAAAATAAAAGAAAGCACCCCATCACTATTGCCATCCCGTTTTGGGGAAGGTTTGGTTAAACGGGCTTTGAAGAGCAGCTCTCGGAATGGTTGGTAGAAATGAATGTTTTAACTGCTCGCATGCTGGCCCCTAAAACATGCTCCACACCAACCACACCAGCAACAACCAAATACACAAAATATTCATCGAACCCAGCTACAACATTTCACAGAATTTAAGGTGAAACAGCGTTAGAAAGATGTGCATTACATAGAGCACACAAACACACAAAGAGATAAAAAAAAACCGGTATCAGCAAAGCGTACTTATCTAGCTTGCTGGAGTTGTTTGTGCACCTGAAGATCATCCGGTGCTTCGATGGCTAAAAGCAGAAAAACAATTTCCAATCCACTCAAAAGCAGCAAAGGTTTAGGGCGTTGCTTTCGATTCGCAATAAATGTGCAAATCAATCGAGAAAGCCTCATAAACTTTATGGCAATTTTTCGCATCCCCGTTTTCCTCTCATTCTCTTGTGACCATTACAAACCACTCAATGATAGAAAATGGCAGTGTTTTTTTTTTCTTTTGTATACTAGTAAAATGCAACAGAAAATGTGCTTGGGTGTGTTTGATTGTTGATCCTGTACGTTTGATTTTCCTACCCTACATATAATCTGTCAGAAAACGTACTGCATGCAAGTGAAGACAATCGATAAAAATGGTACTAAAAGAGATTTTGAAACTAACATCAAATAAGCGTAAGAGAATAATTGTAAACGGGTGAGAGTAACAGCCCTTGGTTTCTCGTAAATGATTATTAGTCAGGAAAAAAATAGTATCCATTCTTGTGACCAAATAAAAACGACATTCGTGATGTAATACACTGATTTTACATACATTTTCTGTAGCTACTAGCCAAATTTAAGCACAATACTTCTGCTTCAGTACACGAGTTTCAGTCGAATTTCTAGACATTTGGTTGATCATATAAACTTAAACACGGATGAAGAATCATAAGGATAAACTATAAATAGTCGCACTATAAATAGTCAATTGTTTGCATGATGTCAATTCAATTAAGTTCTTGTAAGAATACAAAGAAAATTATTCTTTATTTATCAAGTTTTATTAAGTCTTCTTTTTCTTTTAAAGAACTGAAAAAAATTCTAACGCTGAGATTTACACATAAATAACTTGCTAGCTTAAGAAAAACAGATTGTTGTTTACCCACAGTCGTACGGTGCTGGACAGATTGCCGAAGCATCAGGTTACCGCGAACATCCGGGCCGGCCGGATAATAGAGATCAACAGAATTGTAACGTTACGACGTAACGGAGAGGGAATATTTGAGCGCGCCATCGCGCCAGTAGTGAAAACCAAACGAGCGAATAAAGCAGCAAATTTTTAACTTTTCCTTTCTTCTTCTTCTTCCTTGGCACTACAACCTCGTGAGGTCTTGGCCTGCTATTGCTAGCTCTCTGTGACTTAGTTTTACCCGTAGCAGAATAGTCAGTCCTGCGTACCGGGGAGGCGGTCCGCCGGGATTCGAACCCCGGTCCTGCCGTGTGAAGATCGGCGCCGCTATCGTATATACCACCGGGCCGCCCCAACTCTTCCTTTACGAGCTTAAAAAACTGTTTTTTGGATCATTTTTTACTACTCCTGTTACATCCGTAACACAGGTTGTAGTATAAGAAAAATCGAGTTCATCTGTGCATAAAAAGCAATCTTACAAATTATCTTTCTTCTATAGCAGGCAAAACGAAGCCCTTTTACTATCAGCAATCAAAACGCTAACTACAACCGTCCCCACAATCAAAGGAAAGTTGGAGTCTTTATGCAACCTACAACCCGCCCTCCCGCGTGCCCGTGTATTTATGCGGTGTCTTTCGGTCAAGGAAGTCGTTACGCGAATCGCACTCGCTGCGCTACATCTTCCAGCGAAATGTCGCCAAATACGCGCGCAAGTTCAAGCAAACGGAAACGACGAATCTTAATTAGTGCATTAGTGCACTTGCCGGAGAGTTTGCCGAGGTTGGACCCACTTTTTCATTCTCTGTCTGCGTCTCTCCCACCTCTCGCACTGCTTCCCATTAATTTCTGCTTCGTTTTGCATGAGTTAGTACAATTTAAAGTTCATCATCAAGATAGTGTAACTTCAATTGTAAATACATGCTAATTACACTCGCTAATAGGTGCGAGTCCGAGGTTGACTCGACCACTAAAGCAGAAGTACCGATTGCGAGCAGTTGGCGATAAAATAGAGATGAAACTGGTGGCGTCGAAGCCATTACAGTGTGTAGCATCGAATGAATGTGGTACGGTGTCAGGTGTGCACCGGATCCACCGACATTGATTGCACACTATTGTTGGAAAACGTATCACGTGCCATAATTTTTATTCGAGCTTGCAATCAGCTCGTTACGATGGTTGGCCACATCTTTCACACTCGGTACATTCCGTAACCGAACTACCAAGAAGCTGCCGGTGAATCGTTAGCGAATCGAAGGTTCTTGCAATATCTTTCGTACGGCTCTCTGGCAGATCATCTCTTCGCGCTGCATTAGCGAGTACAGTGCGAGGCCAGCGTATAGTCACGTTCACAATGATTTACTTGATCGTCTTGCAAAAGAAAAACGGACCATCCTTTGCCAGAGACGGTACGTGCTGCATGGCTGTCCCGCCGAAAAACCCTGAGCAAGAAATAAAAGCTTCCCTCTATCTCTCGGACGAGGACTCCGTGCCCAACAGTCTGCTGCCAGGACAATTTCTTAATTGAGGCATATCTGTTGCAGTTCGGTGCAAATCGAAAATAATTCAATTAAACATTTAGTCCACATTCGTCGCACCCTCGGTGTACGCTTCCTCGCACACGAAGGGCTAAACCGCCTGCGGTCACATGCGCAGATGGCGGGCGATGGTTTTTGGCCCCAAACGACCGGTATCTCTGTCTGCTCGTTGCTGCTATCTGCAGCTGAAATGTGCACTGAAGATTCAATTAACATATTTGAAGCACTCTGAAAACCGATGCGACGGGATGCCAGCCAGCCAGCACTGTCGAGTGCATGCGGAACATCTGGAGTGACGATGTACGTATGGATGTGTGCGCGTGTGTTTGTGTGTGGTGTCTGCGACAATTTGAAAACGGGCATGCCAACCCCCGGAGCACGTTAGGAGTCAACCGAAACCCGGGTTTGTCGTTGTCAATGAATTATTTATAGAATTCTAAGTATGATGGCCAATGTCTTCATTCGGTCACCGCACCACCCGATGTGTTCGGTGTTGGGGAAAGCTAACACCGGCCCGAAATGTGGTTGCACGTATCACTCGAACACACACACACACACACACACACACACACACACACACATACACCGATTGTCACATACACATATGGAAGGTAGCATAAAATTAGAATATACTTATCGGGGATGTGAGCCTCGTAATAGTGGAACGATTCGCGTTCGGGCATCAAAGGACTGCATGAAGCTGAGCGGTAGCATATGGTGTGATCTTAGCGTGTGGTCGAACAGATCCTTCCCTTCTAACGGGTTCTACCGCAAACGATCAGCGGGATACAATCCGCAGAAAGCACAGTTTGCTGCATACTTTTGTTAAACCTAATACAACAAGATTGAGAGAAGTTAACGCAGCACAATAAGTAAGCTCAACGTATGGAAACAGGAAATCGTGCAAAAGTAATTAAAAAATGTGTCGGTTAAAATAAACATTAACCAAACGAACTCATAAGCAAAACAAACAAAAGCATAATTACAGAAATATTGCTATTTATTTTTCATCATGAAGTCTTGTCGCCGTATTGTCAGCACCGCATGTGCTGAATGAATGTAAAGTTCAGAAAAAGTTATCAAGGCATTACCTCCTTCTTATTCGCCTTATCCCAGGCATTTTAGTAACAAAGAAAGGAAGGATAAAAAGAATGTGGAACCATAGGATAAAACCATTGTCTCTGGCGAATCGCTAAATGATCCTTATGTAGACGAGGTCTCTGGTTACCCGCACTATTCTGAGTTCTGTACCCGATTGTCTTCCGAAACGTTCAAAACGGCTGCGCTGCATTCACCAAGAAGGTTCTGAAGGTTTCGACTTCACGCAGGTGCACAGAAGGTGATCCAGATACAAAGTCTCGAGATCCAGAGTTAACCAGAGAATTATTGGGCCGAGATTGGTCGCTCGTAAAATGCACCATCTTTGAGGTCTGTTTTAGCCAGTGAGCCTGCCTTCTAATTGCTGAGAATTCCACATACAAATTAGCGATATCCTTGACGCCTGGTCGAACATTAAACCAAGCAGTTCAATGCTATGTATGGTAAGAAAAACCTGACCATTAACCACCTTTCGTGAGCTCAGTGCTTCAATAGTGCTTCAGTGCCTTAAGGCTAAGTCGCTAAGTACTGATCTGGAGATCTTGCTGTAAGCATCAATATTGGCTGCCGCAATTTAAAAATAAAAATCGATGAGCACGCTATTCAAATCGAATCTTAAAAAGAGAATTCCTCGGATCCTCGGGATCAGTGTAAAACTGGATTCTTTGGTTAAAATGGTCAATAAAAAGGCGGTCCATCATCGCTTCTAAGGTCATGTTGTGTGTTGATTTAATTAATTAATTTAAATTTAATTAATTCATTAATTTAAAAACAGAAGCTCAATTTCAAGAAGAATAAAAGACATAATCAAATGACAACCTTAAACACTATCAATTGTTCTTTACAATAAAGTACAATTCAAATCGTTACACAAAGCCCGAATAAAAGAAGCTCAACTAAACATCCCAACAAGCACCACATATTCATCTTCCTCACGTGTGCCACCTTATCAGTGATGAAATTCTCTGTCACGATGCTTCTCCACAATGTTTAATAGACACGTAAAGAGCGACAAACAAATACTTCCCATGCCAGCTGCTACCCATCTCAACGATTCAGTCATTACGCCCGTTGATCATTTCGCAATTTAGCATTGCGCATCACGACGACTATGCTGAACCGTAAATTATGATTGCACCTTTTACTACTTTCCCCACACATAACCAGGTGGCAGCATATGTGGGTATGGAGCATCGTTTTACTAGCAGCCCGAGCGGCACGAGGCATCTGTCAATTTTGTTTTTCGCAATCGTCAACGACGTGCAAAGCCTTCCGTGGCGTGGGCGAATTTATTAAAACTCGCGCAGCACAACGCAAACGGGCTGGCAATCGTATCCTTCCGGTTTAATCTCCTCGTAAACTGCACCGGCAGCAGCAACAGGGATCCTTATTTGACTCCCATTCACCCAACCCAGCTACAGTGCCCCACCATACCCGTCGACACATCAAAAAACCTGCGTCGAAATATGTGTGTATGTGTATGCAAAAGCACCTTATTCCTACGCCGTACAGAACAGTCATCATCAATATGACAACTTACTTTGCGTTTGCTGCTGTTTTCCGTTCTCCACCCGTGCCCGAGATCAACCACGCAGCGCGCGAGCTAATCCCCGACGGAAACGTTAAAGTGCTGAGTAATGTCAAAACGATAACAATCCTTCAATAAACTTTACCGCCGCTGCCAGTTGGTTCCGGTTTCGGTTTATTTATCCCGGTCTCGTACGAGGCACCCCGGATCTTCGTGGCGTATGAGTATACCGCCGACCGAGTTTCCTCGCGCGTTAAAAAGCCAAGCCAGAGATGAGTTTTTTGCTGTTGTTGTTGCCACTTTTCCGCCGGTATTCCCGAGCGTGGAAAAGGGTAGCATTCATATTTTGGATGAAATATGAATATGAACCACACATTTTTTACGATTCGCTACCATACAGCCACGTGTGTTTGTGTTTATGCCTTTTATGCACACACACATAGCCACTGAATCTGTCCTCTACGGTTGGTGCCTTCGGCTAGCAAACCCGAGACACAGAAAACAAATCACAGCAAACCCCCGGATAGCTGATCACGGGCGAAAAATGAAGAGCATTGGCTACCGGAGCATCCGAGACCGAAACCAACGCGACACTGGCTGGCTGTTTCGTGCCCGGGAACGGAAATGGGCTGGAACGACTTCGTGTGGTCGACTTTCGAACGGCTGACGGGTTATTTACACCCAAACCGACACACACAGGAATCGAATTTCATGTGGGTGGTGGTAGTATGGACAGCGATGGGTCTGACTGAGTGTTTTTTTTTTTCAGCAGCTTTTGTGACAAAGTTTTGTCCCGGCCGGGAAAGTTTATGTTTTATTATCTACCATCGCGATTTTACCGAACTGCAATACAGTTACATTTTTACGGGTTCGGATTTGAATGTATCGCGCCGTTCGATTGGTGCAAGCAAAAATGGCAAGATTTGTTTTGCACCCTTTTTTGCACCGTTGGTCTGTACTGAAAAATGGAGAACTGGGCAGAGCATCAGTGGTAGTGCAGTGTTTTGTTTTAGGGTTTTGTTACGTTTTTGTGAAATGTTATGTTCGAGCACTTATCGATTCCGTTATCTATCGACCAGCCGGAAACATAGAATTTGTCGTTGACAATTTCAGGATAAATAAATGGTAACGAAACAATAAAAGCTTGTTGTGCTACTTTAGCGAACCGACAATCGATTGCCGGTCAATTCATGGTGCAGATCCTTTTTGCAGCAGAGTCCTGTCAATGTTTGCCACACGGTTGCTTTATTGCACTTGGCAAATCAAATCTGCTGCTCAATTTAAAAAGGAATTCTTTTTTAAACAAATATTGATAGCAGAAAAATGGGGCATTTCATTGATATATTATTTTCCTAAAAGTCATCTAGCCTAAAGACCGCAGGTCACAGGAAAATTCAAATTGTTAAAATCGATGATCAAAAACGGAGGTGCAGCACTCAAACAGGAAATTCATCAAATCATTACTGAGGTATGGGATAGCGAATCAATGCCTTTTGATTGGAATCTCGGCATCATCTACCCCATATACAAGAAGGGAGACAAGCTTGCTTGCTTACTTGCTTATCAGGCGCTACAACCGCTTCGCGGTCTTGGCCTGCTGCAACAATCCTCGATACCGCTCACGGTCTAGCACCGTCGTCTGCCAATCCATTATCCCGGCCGTTCTGGCGGACGCATCAACGCCATCACTCCATCTCAGTTTGGGCCTACCACGCCTCCTCTGTCCATGTGGAAGGCCTAAAAGGACTTTACGGGCTGGGTCGTCCGGTGCCATTCTCATGACATGACCAGCCCACCGGAGCCTGGCGAGCCTAATTCGCTGCACGATGGTAAGATCACCGTACAGCTCATAGAGCTCGTCGTTGTAGCGGCTCCTCCATTGTCCTTCCACACATACGGGGCCAAAAATCCTTCTGAGCATCTTCCTCTCGAACGCGGCTAAGAGGGTTTCGTCAGTTTTGGACAGAGTCCATGTCTCAGAGGCGTATGTGAGTAATGGGACTATAAACGATCTATACAGTCCCAGCTTTGTCAGTTGTGACAGGTGTTATGTGAGGAGAAGTTTCCTAAGGCTGTAATATCGCGAATTGGCAGCTAGCATCCTTGCGCGCAACTCAACGTCTATGTTGTTTTCGGTGCTGACTTTTGAACCCAGATAGGTGAAGTTTTGGACGACTTCGAAGGTGCGATCACCTATCACCCCTGCGTAAATCAGTGTTTGTTAGCATGGCCGCTGGAGACAAGCTAGAGTGCAGCAATTACAGGGGTATTACGGTGTTGAATACCGCCTACAAGATTCTCTCCCTAGTTATACAAGACAGGCTTGTCCTATTCGTTGAAGAGATAGTTGGAAACTATCAAAGAGGATTCCGAAACAGAAAATCAACCACTGACCATATATTCACCATGCGGCAAAGTTTTGCGGCACCATGCGGCAAATATCTTAAACTTACACAATAAAAGAACCCATTTATTTGTAATGACACTTCAAGCCGGCAGCTTATGTACAGCAGTCTACTGGACAATGACTGATTCGCACATCGCTGCCATATTTGATTGATAGCATGATTCATTTTTTTATCGGCTTCTGATTGCGATTCACTAGCTTGACCGAGTTGCTTGATATCCTTTTTTTTGCTGATCTTTAGAATACTTGTCACAAATGGCGTTCTGGGGTTTCATATCATATTAATTTAAGGAATTTTTGGAACGCATTGAAAAATTAAAAATTGACTTATTTGTACTTTTATACATCTAACTTTTACTCCCATTAAGCATTTCATTCTTGGAACTAAAACACTCTGCCTAGAAGATAACCAAAATAATGCATAATTCAAGTAACGTAATCCATCATCCCCGTTTGGTGAAACAAACCATTCGAGAGCACATTAAATGGTGCAAGGAAAACATCGTTATACATCATTTTCATTTCTTCCGAAATTTGCGTATCACCCACACGATACGCGCCGTACATTGTGCAAATCCGCACTAGCGGCTTATCGCGGCTGTAAGCTGAATCGCAAGAAAAACACATCCTTCCCCTAATGTCATTAAACTACGCGCCATCGTCAGTACGCGCGGGACACATCGCGTCTTTAGATGCGAGAACAACGATAATAAAAGCTCCGTAGGGTTGTGGAGATAATTTGAGGTACAATGGCACACCACCTCGGCTCGGCTCATTTGAGAGAGCGCACTGGTTCATTGTCATTTATCTCCCCCAACCCACACGTCCAACGGCACTCCACACGGTCCTCGGTATAGAGGTACGCCACGGGGTTTGACGAAACCGCCAATTTCGTACGCATTTACGACAGCTAGGACGATAAGCGGCACACCGCAAGAACGCGCGCCACCGCGAACAAAAGGACGCGGAACAACAACGGCAACGAAAAAAATACAAACCGCACAAGCTTGGCCAAGCATCCACAAGCATGTCGCTCGAACACGAACGGGGAAAAATGGCTCGTGCACATGAGGATCATTAAAAACGTTCAGCATTCTTAAACTGTCGGCAAATCATTTGTCATGCGGAAAGCGGAACCTGCCTTATCGCGCCATTGAGCTTTCCTTTGGGAAAGGTACTCGGCGTGTGTGTGTGCTAGAGTGCGTTTGGACGCTCCAAAGTGAAGACCGCGAAAGATCCACCAGTCAGCAAGTGTCTTGCGTGGCTACCTACCGGTGACTTTCACCGTTTTTCCTGCATTCCTCCCATTGATCAATTGCTGTCAACACACGTCGAATCTGTCTTCGTTCCAAAGGACCCCTCGGAGAGGCTGGCATCCTTTCGCTTTTTTGTTCCACTAAAACCATCAACCAGCCTGAAACGTACGCCACGCGCGAGCTTATCAGCACACAAAGAGGGAAGGATTCATTCGGCTCACAAAGGATGAACGAGTGCTCTCGAGTCGGTGGTACGGAACGGCCAGGCAGAACCTCCACACAAGTGGTGCTCATATTTCGCATTATAATTGGTAATCATAGCCTACGCGTGACTCAACTCGGGACGCGCTTGGTACGGTGGAGATTAGTCGAACCTCTGGACGCAAAATGGAGCCGGTAGCGTTCGTATCACTGCAATGGCGTAACGCTAGCCGGGTGCGAAGGTATTATTTACATACACTGTTTGATAGTGCGCACGTGGATATTCGATAGGTTGTTTGAGAAGGTTTTCGTAATTAGTAGGGCTGAAGTGTGTGATTGTTGCGAAAACAGATGTAAGACACATCAAACAACAGTGAATAAATTCGCAATTCAGCTGATTAGCGGTGTAACGTGTTGTAAATCGTTAACGAGAAACACATATAGAAAACGTGATGCAAGAACTGCAACCAGAGATTTCAAAGTTTCTGTGATTCATTCGGGCTCTGTATTTGAGATAAACGAAGAAATGAGTCATTGGAATTTACAAACCACAAACAACTTACAGAGTGTTGCCCTGTATAAAATAGAAAGTTGAATCATTAAGCTCCATTTCAACTGTACTATCAACGAACTAGAAACTCTAATGTCGTCCAAATCGACAATCATTGGAGAACATAACAAGTAAAGTTGTTCATGGTAAAGAACAGATACCGCTTTTAAATCGAAGTTTAGAAATTGCAGGCTGTTTTGCTTCTGATAGTACAGCAACACCTACTGAAAAACAATCGTATAGAATGGAACTTTTAACTCAAGTATCTAGTACCATCCTCTGCCAATCCAATGTCCCGGCCATTCTAGAGGATGAATCAACCCCATCACTCCATCTCAATTTGAGCCTACTACGCTTACTATTTTGGTGTGAAAAGCATGAAACGATTTTACCTATTGAGTTGTCCGATGCCATTCTCATAACATGACCAATCCATCCAAGCCTAGCGGGTCTAATTCGCTGCTCATAGAGTTTGTCGTTGTTGCCGTTCCACACATCCCTTCATCTAATGCATCTATATTGTTATCAGTGTTTACTTTTAACTCCAGACAGTATTGTACTCCTTGGAAGATGCGATCTCTAATATGCATATTACCCCTGCCTTAATCCGTGTTTTTTGATGATGTATTCATTTTGACTTTCGATTCGTTCATCTCCAATTCGAAGGTTGATGCCACATGCTCGATCCTTTGGTAAGCTTCTGCTTCATAGATGAGCATTAAACCAACGTTATCTCTGTCATAAACGTATACCGGATTGATTTATGGATACTGTTCCCGGAAGTACTCGCTGTAGCAGTAGATTCAATAGGAGACAGGTAAAATTCAGCATATTTTCAATATGTCACTAATAGAAGCGTTACTGAGCGTTACAAACACCTGTCTATACGAATATTTCGGTTAGTTTTGGCAATTTGAGCTGATTTTCCCAGGATAGCCATTACAGTATAAAATAATTGTTCTAAACTTAATGATATCTACCATTAACGCTGTAATAATGCATTTAGGCAGCATGTCTCGTCCTCAAGACTCTGTACACATTCTTTCCATCCGCCGTTAATGATACATCTTGAAACCTTAAGCAATACCCAAACTCAAATGCCATCCACCCTCATACCGATTCCATTATTGTGTGCCTTTTGTACAGGCGCTGGTCCATAGAACACTCCCCACCCGAAATTGGAAACCGTACGCCACGCATACCGTTACGGATGTGCGGCTAGTTCGTCACGTTGCTGATGCGGGTTACTGAAATTGGAAGTGCTCCCCCGGTTGGCTTGAAGCCCACTTTCAGCAAATCTTAGCCGGAAACAGAAATTTTCCATTAGCTGCGAGTCAGGCGTACGATTGGCGGCAATTGGCTCGCCCAACCTGCTGCACCTGCAGCACACCGTTGCCGGCCGAGATGTGCTGGCAGAAAGTTTATCCCGTAAGTTCCGGCATGCAAATTGCAGCGTGGAAATGCGTCACGGCAGCTTACCGTCCTGTCGGTCGGCAGAACTTTCCCGAACGGCGGGATGGGTAGCAATGGTTACCATTTTACTGGCAGCCTTTTACAATTCGTTGCACTTTCGTGAAAACTCATCCACCCCCAGCCACGTTTCGTTTCGCAGCCCGCTTACAGCAAACCCAACACACCTGCTCAGTTATTTCACGTACGCTCAAACAAACTCAAACCCCGGAATGATTTATGGCACATTCTCGTGACGGGTGGTAATAATTTTGTAAATCCAATTTCTTCTTACCCTTGCCTGAACCGGTCTCCATCTCCCGCGGGACGGTTTGCTACCAGTCGTCACACACGGAGAGAGATCATTTTCCCATGATCCACCCCGAAGCATTCGCCGGTCGCTTCCCACATACTGGCTCCGGTGCATGATTCTTTCATCGTTCCAAGTTCCACCGATACGATGGAACTAGCGCACAGAATATCTCGATTTCTGTGTCCTGTTTGTCTCGCCCCCTTTCCGGCACGGATCCCCGATTGTGGTCTGATTTGTAAGAGTGTTGTACCGCCCCGTCCTGCAATTAGTTCTACCGCGCGCGCGAGCCTGGTGCGAGAAAAAGTGCACATGTGCATGCGGAACCATGCAAACGGTGGCACTAGGTGATTAGAGAGTTTTATCTTTTGTAATTATTATTCGGAAAAGGTGTTTGCTTCTCGCCCTTCCTTCGTCGTTTGCTTCACAGCCCCCCCTCCTGCCCGCCACAACTTCTGCACGAGTCTTCTTTTGTGGTTTTGCGAAAGAATCCACAGGAAACCACAGGCATGGCGATGGTTAGAAGCATGGGCACTTTGCTTTGCTTCCCAATGCACCGTGTTTGCCGGTTGTGTGGTGTTCCGTTTGTAAAAGGTTTTATCTTAGGGAAATCTGATTAATTGCCCTGGTGGGTGTATGTTTGTTTTCCGAGTCCTGTTTTTTTCCCCCGCAAATCCTTCCCGTTGGTCGATGTGAAAAGCGTGTGGGCGAACAGGTTGCAGATCGATGAAGCACACAAACACGCGCACTAAGGGACGCAGTGGTAGTGAACACAATACCATTTAGTAATCCATCCATCTCTTCAGCAGTGGCTTTGCAGAACATGTTAGTGGAATTACTGGGTATCATATTAGTTTCTACGAAATAAGGAAAACACGACCGTTTCGAGTTTATTGCAAGTTGTTTTAGTTTTGTTTTGCCGCATTACTGTTGGTTTTAATCAGGAAAAGGATATAATTTATTCGAAATTTTCTGGTTATTCGTTTGTTTATAGAATTAGTACACAACAATCAATGGGATCTACAATCTACAATAACTGCCACAATAATTGTTTCTGTGTTGTGTGTATTACGTGAACGAAATTTGAGCATTCCCTGCGTTATGCATTATGCGATGTTTTGAAACCTGCAACTTCAAAAGTAAATCCAACAATAACTGCTAGCCAAATCCCGCTAGTAAACCAATGCAACCCATGTTCAATGCCATTACATCTAATGAATTCCCGTGAAAAGATTTGCCAGTTAAGTGGAACCACTTCGCTCG
Source organism: Anopheles maculatus (assembly GCA_002091835.1). Taxonomy (NCBI): domain Eukaryota; kingdom Metazoa; phylum Arthropoda; class Insecta; order Diptera; family Culicidae; genus Anopheles; species Anopheles maculatus. The sequence goes on along the minus strand of KZ062142.1, from coordinate 6,743 downwards.
ATAACAATGTTGCTGATCTATGCATCTGATTAAAATTGTTTGTTGTGGTACCGAACCGAATACTCGGGTATAGCTGCATCCCAGCGTATATGGCTGCTTGAATCAAACTTATTAGAAACAATGCGCATTGTCTCAACGAAACAATTATCGTAATCACACGTACCCTCTGACTCCAGTGCGGTTACAGTCAGAATCAGTCACAGAGCCCTGTTAGAGTATGGTGTAGTGCAACAATGCAAAACCGACCTACGAATACTGCAGCGCGTCTGCATAGGGCAGCAAGGAAGAAATGCATCCTTGATTGTGATTAGCATGGACGGGCGGGTTGTACGAACGACACGGAAACACCAGTCCACCACTACGGCAACTGATAACTAACATATTAGTTTTACGAGATAACTGTAAGTGATAAGCAGTTGACGTATGAACATGAAGCTATGGCTGGTTGACTGCAGCCGATTCCATCTGCAACACCTTCACCAGCAGTGCACTGTCACTGCACAAAACAATAAGCCACCATTCACGAACCATTGTGCTATTGTGGTACGGAGCATTACGGAACGATGCTTACTGTTGCACAACTAAATACATTATTATGCTGATATGTGCATTTATGCCCTTTCACGTTCCTGCACTTCGGGAGCCTTCGGGAAACAGGGGACAAGAAAACCGAAACATTCCAAGGTACATGCAAATTGAATTGTAATTTCATAACCATCATAACAGGCTATCAAATGTAACATTACTTTCGTACTACACTAAACCATCGCTTAGATTGATTTTTTTGTCTTGATAGAAAAATGGTACTGTAAAAAAGTGTGATACGTGCAAGCTGCTAAAGACGCAAAGCTTACAAATCAACAAGATAAGGATAAGGAAAGATCTTTACAGAAGGGACGAGTGTACCGATGCTTTCAGACGTATCTACATCCTGTTTCCTAGCCAGTGGGCACCATATCCTGTTGTCAATGTCAATTATCGATTGATCAGTTACGGAGCCAATGACAGGGAAAATTCTGAGAAATTAAATTCTAACCTTGTGCACCGTCACGTAAGACCAATTGAAAGTAAACTTACATCATCAGGAAGGAGAAAATGTATTACGATGAAATACAGACGATATGTACACAACTACCGTTAAACTTGATCATTCTTTGTGTTCCAATTCTGTGCTCTGTAAAATCCGGGATTCCAAAAGAACTGACTGCGGCATACAGATTTAATCTGGCGATGCTGTCGTTTCCGGCATTATAATGTTAATGTTGGCGGATACTACGCTCTATTCCTAGTCTTATGTGCTCCAGCCTCCACTAATGACTTGATCGATGCATCCGATCTTCACTCCTAACTAAATCGGCGCATCCAATTTTCTCTCCTAACTTATCTAAACCTATATCTACTATTCCAACTAAATCTATTGAGGAATTCAAATCTATTCCATTTGAATTCATCAAGGATGTTGAATACAACCATTCTAATCTAAGTAAAGCGCTACGAATCATACGTACCAAAAAACCAAGGCAACAAAAACAGATAAAGAATCTTTCCTAGAAGCTATAAATATATTACCAATCTAATTGCTTCCTGTACGCATACACGCACACATCGATAAGTGAATCCCGCCTAACCAAAACCGGAAACCGGTAAGGCCTAAGCTAAGCGAAAGAACGTCTTACATGCCGTATCGAGCATGTTCTGGCCTCGGTTCTGGATCGGGTTCGGCGGATCCATCCTAATCCGGTCTGCCTGCTCCATCCAAAAATCCGCACAAAGAATCATCCTGGGGTCAAATTTGCCGTGAAAACAGAAAGTTGTGACCCAATTTCACGCTAATTTAACCCGTCACCCACTACCGAAACGACAAGCAATTAAATGTGACAGCTCGAAAGCAGTCGTGCAATATGTCAGCATAATTTCGAGTGCCTACCCCATGCCACACATACATCCAGCCCCAACTAGTGCTACACCTCCCCCACTAGTGTGTGTGTGTGGGTGATGCTCGAAGCCCATCTCGTTCTGGATCGCACCGTACACGCAAAGAAAATGAGGTTTTTCGGGAGGCAAGCAAGTGGGCAAAAGCAGGATGCCGGAAACCACGCGAAAAACGTCCGTCCGTGGCTCAAGTGTTGCGAAAGTTTTTCTCCATCGCGTTCTATCAACTTTCGCCCGATCTCTCTGCCCCGGCTGGTGATGATGCTGCGCGGGGTTGAATTATGTTTTTTTTTCTCCTTTTTTGTGCTTTGGATTCGTTCTGTGTTTCGTTGCGGTTAAGAAGCATCAAAGACACGGACCCGGCAAAAGTTTGATGATGCTGCTGTTTTTCTCGGTAATGGTGTTTGTATTATGGGGCGCTGTGGGCTTCCAGGATGCCCTATTAAAAGGCAACCACCCGGCAAGATGGAAGTCATCGATCCACCTGAGAACGAGATAGATCAGGGTTCCGGCTGACGGCGAAAACGCAACAGTGCAAACTTTTCCTATACACGTCCCTAAATGGTTACAACGATTACCCGTGTTCGCTTTAAGCAGTTCGCTCGCGTACGTGCTTTGTTGTCGACGGAATGGCGTTGGCTTCCGGTTGTGTGGTGTGGTTGGGTGAGTGTGCTAGCAGGGGGAAGCTTTTTTCGTACGTATGTTGCTACTTTATAAGCACCCCGGCAAGCCGTGGGAGAGGTTCCTACGAAAGGTACATCATTCTTTGGACAATTAATTCTATGACGTCAATTACCCATCAAATGAGCCAGAAGTAGATTGGTCGAACTTATTGAATGGTGTATTTAGCGATGAGCGGAAGTACTGCAAACCAAACAATTTACTCAATGCGTCTAGTGTGGAGCAGTACGAAGGGATGTGAAACACTTACACAAACTTACAACTGCTTACGGACCTTTCCGACAATTGTTTCTTTCAATTTGTGTCTCCTTAATCTTCAAACGCTTTCCCGGCAAAGCTTTTCTAACAATTGCTTTAGAAAATTCGGGGCAATCTTTCACACCCAATACCTGGCACACTTTATGAGATTACATTTGGGTTCGGCTGCCTGCTAGGTTTCCTTTCTCAACACCGGTGTGTCCTTTGCGCCGATTCGAAAGCCGTCATTTTTCATTGCCATCGAAGCAGTTCGGTCCTTTTCACGCTTCTACAAAGAGTTCTTTTACGTCCAGTTTTTGGCAAACGTAAAGATGTGGGGCAACGTGCGAACCATTCGCGGAAAAGGTATACGCCAGAGTCAACACCATGATTAGGAGTGTACTTACCCGGGCAGTGCAAAAAAGTGAATAATTTCTTCATCCGCTTAAAGCGGAAAATGCTTTCGATTTTACTTCTGCCGACCTGCCTTTCTTTGTCGCGGCCGGGTGCATGTACGCGAACTCATGCGTGGTGGAACACATGGGAAAGCTACTACTCCCCTACGTACAGAGCCGCCATATTTGCTGTTCGATATATGCGAAAAACACGGCCCAGCAACATATTTTCCGAGGCGTTTTAGTGTAGCGAAGAAATGCTCGTGCAGCGTGCTAGCGTCTCGAGTGCCATCGAATGGGATTTGCCCTTTTAGGGAATGGTGAAGTCGGCGCAAACGCTTTTTGTTCGTTTTCATTAGTGCATGTATGTCAATTACGTGTATAGACGCATCAATAAGGGGATAACATCCGTTGAAGAGCTGTTACAGTGCCTGCACCTTCGTTAGGGCGGTTCAGGTTGAGAGTGGAAATTCCTGGTAAAACGGCTTCTGGAAGATCGACTCGGAATACTCGACGAAGATGGAGTGTCTATTGAAAACATTCATTTGTAATAAACTCACTAGAATTGTGAGAAGAGTGAGTTGCCTCTGGTTTGTTAGCAGATTTACGAACACAATATAACAGCTTTAAATTTATTGAAATAAATATACAAATCTCACCTCAAATTAGGAATTCTGATCTGGTACGCTAACTCTAACTATCGATCATTTGAATAACATTTCCACCTAATTTCCCACAAATCTTCTCACAGACTTCTCTACGCAAATTAAATATTCCACCATTTTGATTCCTAGATTCCTCCGGCTCAAACGATTGAGATGGGGATGAATGTTCTTTCTTTTTCGTAACGCACCTCAAATAACCTACTTCCACGGAGCTTAACGTGGCCGAATCTGGATCCCACCCGTCCGCAGTGCCCATTTTTAGAACAGGAATCAAATTATCAATTTCTCCTTCCGGCTGCACTCGGGTCATCAAGTGCCAGAAACACGACTCTCGCCGTACCACTCTGCCACCCAATGCACGCTCCGCTGCCCCACTCATAATCCACTTCCTCGAAAAGAAGCTTTCCGAAGTGTTGCTTCAGCTTTGATACGCCTCACCGAAGGATGCCGTCGAATGCCGAGATGCCGGATGGCGGATTGTGGAACGCAGCTCACGAAATCTTGCCCCGAAGGCAACCGACTACAAAACACTGCTGCAAAAAGATGTCATAAATATTTATGAAAATTAACAACTCGAGAAACATCGACAGTGAAAATAAATTATTTTACTCCACGCTTTGCTCCACGCTCTCCGGGCTCCTCATATGCTTCCCGAGGCATCCGATTTCGTACGGTGCAAGGAATCACCTGGATGTCCCTACCCTGCCAACTTTATCCGCGGGAGAAGATGGGCCGCTTCGCCCATCCCACGGACTCGTTAACATTCCGGCAACTCTCGGGACAACCGATGCCAAGAGACGCTCCAAGAAAACTCACGAGAGTTTTCCAAGCTTTTCCACATTCTACAGGGCGCTCCGGCGAAGCTCAACTCCATCGAAAAACTGTTCTGCCTTCCCACCCACAAACATTCAGCTCGATGAAAATGGGGAAAGCGCAAAAACTGCACAGCTACAAACAGGTACCACGCTAGATTGAACTGTTTATTCCCGTGAAACGTTTTACGAGCGCGGGCGAACGTGAAGTGTTTTTGTTTGCCCGAACAGGATCCTCCGTGTGGCATCAAACAAGCTAGAATCGTCAAAGAGGAAGAGGAGTGCAGGCGGGAGCGGTGGTAACAGTCACTTCACTTCAGCGTACACCGGGTGTACTCGAACCGCATCCCGGGATGGATGTGTATGTGCCCGAAAGGGAAAATAAAACCGTCGCCTAACTTCGTTTGCAGCCCCGGAACAGGAATGTCCCTCGGTTTTGGGTGGCCTCGGTGCCGATCGCACGGAACACCGGCATACCACCAGGCCAGGCCTTTTGCGAGAGGATGAATATATTTGCATATTATGAATTATGCGAAAAACAGCCATTTTCCCGTCACTGATTACTATCCTTTTGCCGAAGAAATGGCACACGGCACACAACGAAGATAAATGGTTAGGTGTGATACGCCGGAAGCGACCAAACAGCCAGCCGCCGAGGTGCCTTACCGTCGCACGACACCAGGGACACCGGCCAGGCGACGACGAAGCCAAAGGACAAAAGGTTAGGGCAATAGGGACAGCAGTATACCGACCCGGCCCGCACACGGAGCGTCTTAGCAATTAATCACCGCTCGAAGTTTACGCTCGTTTTTTACGCATGCCGAAGTGTCGATGTGTCGTCGGTGCGAACGCGCGCGCGCGCTCGCCACACAGTCGATAAAGTTTGAATGATAAAATTTGTAAACTTTGACCACAGTTTTATGGGGCTATAAATTAATCGTATCAAGCCGCACCGTGGCCGCTTGGAAGTTGAAAGGTTCAAAGCCACTTCAAATGGCGAGCGGTGCACGCGCAAGAGTGATTGAAATTTTAATTCCATGGTAATGAGCATCGTAATGGAGTTAACCTTTATCTTACAGCCTGTTTAGCTGTTGTCGTTACGGTGGTTTGTACCACCGCCGATCTAGCTAGTGCGCGTTCTTCCTTCGAACGCCCACCATCCACACCACACAAGCGGTCACACTTTCTTTGGATGGGAAAGTGAATTACGGTGCTCCGTCGGTCTCTGTTCCCAGCGTCCGGATCCTTTTTTGTGTACTGGGCTTTGATAAATTTCGCCACCTTCCTTGCGGGCGTTGTCTAGCACTCGGCTTGGTGTGACGATGAATGTGCGTAATAACACATCGTAAATTTGAATAACGACTACACACACACACACACACTTGACTGAAGAAGTGCTATCGTGCAAACGTGGTGCTAAAGAAAAGAAGACACTTGCGTGCAGATGTCACTGTGGCTGAGAAATGTCTACACCGGGGGTTTGGTTGCAATTAAACTGTAAACGTTCACCATTTCATTTCCCTAAAGATGCTTTTGACAGTTGAAACGTTGTCGGTGGCTGAGCGATGTGTGGCTCACGGTGTAAATGAAACTTGCTTTACACTACTTGCACAAACATAAAACATTATACGGCCGACCGTTAAACGCAAAATAATCTTGCGCACATTAAATCTTATCGTTACCGACACCTGCCACATGCGATTGAGCATAAAATGCAGTCGCGTGCGCGGTACAAAACATCCTGACACGGCACAAAGGACAATCAAACAAAAGATGGCATACAGGATTTACAATTGCTTGCCCGCACTCAGGGATGTTTTGAGTTTTACAAGTACTTTATGAATTAATTGATGTATGTCTGTCGTCGATTACTTGCTTCATTTTTGAGTGTCGGTTTCTTTTTATGAGATGTACAATTTATTGCAAAATAAAGTTTGATTTATCAGCTAGCATATTTCTTAAAGTCTCGATTCAACGCTATATCGCTTTATTTTCAAATCTTGGCTGTATGTAGCTGTAGT
>KZ062141.1:164761-205654 GCA_002091835.1 Anopheles maculatus | reverse complement strand
GATAACAAATTGAAATACCATATAAGTAGAAACTAGAGCGCAATTTTCTTACTGCATCTTACATTCTTCATTTATTCTACAGACAAAAACGCATCATGACGAAGGGAACACTCACTAAACTCATAATTTTCTCGTTGATAATTAAGCTGATCACGAGCAAAGACCTAGAAATAATCGATCTAGGAACACGCCCCATTTTACTACTAAAAACAGGAACATGTAGGACACAAACAGGAAATATAAACATGATCCATCCGATCAACATTACAAATTTAGAAAAATCAATAGACTATCTCGCACACCTAGCGTACTCTAACACAAATAACGAAATTAGGGACGTATTACGTACAAAAACAAAACAAATGTACTCTAATCTTTTACAAATTGTACCAAGAAGATCCCGTTCAACAAGGAGTCTAGAAGCCATCGGCAACGTTTGGAAATGGATCGGCGGCAGTCCCAACGCAGAAGACCTTCGAATGATCAACAGCACGCTGAATAATCTGGTCGACAGTAACAACGTACAGTATAAGGTCAACATGCAAATCGACAAAAGGTTACAAACGCTTACAAACACGGTCAACAACATCATTGCAAAAGATGATTATGCGTCACTAACAACTCTAATCAACATTGACACGGTGAACCACGTCCTCGAAGCAATTCAAGATACCATAATTTGGGCAAAATCCTCTATTACGAACAGCAAGCTTTTATCAATCCACGAGATAAACGCAATCAGACAAATCCTCGAAGAACAGGGCATAGATACCGCACTTCCCGACGAAGCACTAAGCTTAGTGAAACCGACAGTAGCCATTAATAACAACAACTTATTATACATCCTGAAGATTCCCCAACTGGAAAAAGACGAGTCGGTTATCCTCGAAGTACACCCGCTGACAGTGAACAACACTATTCTCCACAACTACCCGAAGCACCTGATTAAGAGAGGCTCAAGACTGTTTACCAGCACGCAACCCGGCGAGTACATCCAGAGAGAACAATTCATCAGTGAGTACCACGATTCATGCATTTCAAACATTATAATGGGCAAAGAGAGCAATTGCACTACTATAAGAAGATCCACAGAAGACACCGGATTGATAGCAGACGGAACGCTCTTAATCAATAATGCCAATGAAACCATGATGAAACCGGACGACAGGAAAATTAAAGGCAACTACCTCCTGAGATTTTCGAATTGCTCAATATCTATTCGTAACCAGACGTTCATATCAAAAACGATAACACTCAACACAGTTACACCCCACTTCGGAGCTTCGCATAACCTCCTCATCAATCGGCGCCCTATAGATGCGATCCCGGAAGACGAAGTCCATAACAGGAAGAAACTGCAGCATGTGCATCTGGAGCAATACAGCAACATCCATTGGAACTGGAGCCTGTTAGGAGGAATATCGGTATCTTTTCTTCTAACTATCATCTTAGCCTTGTATGTTTTTTCATGCTACAGAAAAACCATCCGTACGATCACCTGTGCATTATCACCAAATGCAGTTCAAATCGGAAACGAGAGGAAAGCCCCACGTGCCAAATCGAAAAAGACGGACGCGTGAGGACACGCTTTTTTACCCCCCCGAGGAGTTACGTGTATCAAGACACACGTGTTCCACCTGATCGACCGATGCGACGACCGGCAAACCCGCTTACGCAGCAACAAACATCCGGCGATCGATACGACGACCAGCAAACTCGCTTACGCAGCAACGAACATCCGACGATCGAAGTGACGCCACGCAACTTGCCTACGCAGCAGCGAACATCCGGCACCGACTTGACGACAGGGAGTTGTGCTGACACAGCAGCGAACATCCGGCATCGACCAAGCCACCACGGGAATGCTGACCAAGCCGAACCCACGAATCGAACGCATTTATAATCAATTAATCGATAAGAGCGATTTAGTTTACTTCTAGTGACTCTGGATAGAGGACGCGCCTCTAGTGTAGAATAAAAATCATTTTTTAAAACTTACTCGATGCCGTCTAATCCATAATTATATATGTGGGATTGATTGTGGCAAGATTGGGCTGACAGACGCACAGGAAAAATATTCGGAAAGATACAAAACAGGTACAAAGCAGGTCATTCGTTCCAGGAAGAAGTAAGGAACGAAAAATATCTCCAAATATTTTAAAATCAGTATAAAATTCTGTTTGACAATTAAATTTGACCCCTTAAATATCGTTATAAAGAATTTAAGAGAAATTGTACATTTATTTATTTTTTATATTCAATTAGAAAGACCTAGCAGTATTTTTTAATCTTTTTATTTTTATAGAACGGCCGGGCCGTATTGCTAATTTGTAAATTTAATTCATAAAAAAATCATTAAGTACATCATTATTTTAAGTTGTTTTTTGAATTTTGATCTCAATCAGCTATGACAGAAAAAAGTCTAAGTAATTTATACTTGCGGCCAAAACAATTAAATTACATTACTTTTCGACTTTTAAACTACTGCTTTCGATAATTATGTTCAATAATTTTATTTTTAAATATAGTGAAAGCATAAAGTATTTTTTTATATAAAGGAATTTCCAAATAATAACAGTCGTAGCCCTAAAAATTGCAACAAACTGCAACAAACGAAACATTTGTTTTAACCAAACTTTCCTGTGTTTTAATTTAACAGTGTTAGAAAGAAATTGTCAAAACAAGTAAAAAATTACAATTTTAATTTTGATGAATGGTCTTATTTTCTTTGTCCAACCCATTTTGGCTATGTTTTCATAGCAATGACCATGGCAAAATGTTAATCAGAATCGATTCTCTAATAGGTGCAATATAATCGCATACCGAATATCTTCAACTAAATCTTACAAAGGAAGAATACAAATCGGTTAGTGAATACCATACCTCACATTTACACAACTAACCATAACCTCACATTTACAATCTAGTAAATAGTCCTTCGTCCTCGGTTTATTTTACCAACTAAATTCTCGCAAAAACGCATTGCCGCAAACCCTGCAGTTGCTTAAATCGATTAGCATTCAAAATTTAGCTATCCCTTTCCTATTTCGAACGACGAGACGATGATGATGATTATTACTATTAGAAGAAATTTAAGAAAGCAAAATGCTCTCTATGAAATTAGCAATCAATGAACGGCATTGATGAGTATAATTTACGATAAACACAAACGAATGAATTTAGAATACAGATGGTTAAAACTACATTTTACAACAATTTCCCAACTCCCCAATATCGATGGAATGCTCAACCACATATCTTTCATTACAGTCAAGTCACGTGTTTTCCTCGATTGCTGTTATTCCTGTGCAATATGATACCTACCGTAAGGATACAGATCATTTCAACTGTCACTGCCAAACGCCCCAGTACTGTACGCGCGTGGAAATAATTCAATCAATACAGGACCATATCTATCTTCGCATCGGGCTCATCGCGTGCTATCAATAGAATGTTTTCTACGTGTGCACGTGTATGTGGACGTCACAAAGTTGTGGTCCCAAAATTACTGAGATTTTCTCCGAACACACAAGCAATTGATAAGTCTTTGAACTTCGCCCGTGCGCCAATCAGCGCCAGGTGAAAACTTTCTCTAGCATCTCTAGCGTCGCGTTGCGCTGACAAGTTGATGAAGTTTCGTTCGAGCGTCGTTAAGGAAAAGTTTCAATCAACCACACCTTTTCCCATTTAACCGTGCCAGCGGAACAAAAACAGAAGCATTACAGCAACTGCCACGCTATAATAGGCACGGGCAATAAATTATCTTGCCATTTAATTTTAAACATTAAACACATCCTTTCCATCACGGGAAGGTTCGAGAGTGCTGGGCTGGGGGAAAATGTGTACAATAATTAATAAGCAACAAGAATAAAAAGACGCTTATGACCACCCGTCTCGTGCAACTTGGCTACCACCTTCAACACAAACCAACCGCATAAGTGCTTTTCATCCATCAATCGTGGCTCGCAGCATAAGGAAACAGGAAATTGTTCCATGTAGCGTAAACTTTGCGCTACATACTATCCTACCACCTTCACCACAACGCTGGTCAAATGTCACACAACGTGAAAGTGGCCAACGGCAACAGTTAGTCTACGACCCGGCAGTCTCACACTCTTGCTCTTCTGTATCGCATTTGATGCATAATGAAATTCTGTTTCCGGCGTGTTTTTTTTTGCCGCATGTGGGATGTGTGATCGTGGTCCGTGGCAGGCGAGTAAGGTGCCGGCTTCCGGAGACCACGAGATACCGGCCCGGAGCTCAACGTAGGACCCGAGAGGTTCCAGCCCAGTGACGACGCGTCTTTCGCTGCAAAAGTGACAAATGTTTAGAGCGTTGAGGACTGCAGTGGACAATTTAAGACTTACTTCATCCTACATGTGTAGCATGGTCGGACGACCAGTACACGTCGGTTCAACACAGTGAGAGCAGTCCTTGGAGTTGGAAACACAGCAACCGACAGGACACGGTTCTTTAGCGCAATTCTCGGGCAGGCAAAACTTCACTATTCGCAGTCGGCTGAATCCTTCGGCGAGTTACGGTTGTAAGCATGGCGACTCCGTTACAACTTACCGGGTGCGCAACTTCTTCGGTGACGCTTCCCGTCAACCGTACTGGTGGATGACACGCCGCGCAAATCGTGATTTCTAACCGTGAGTATGCAATAAGGATGCGCTGTTAAGCAAACGCCTACCGTGCACCCGGATTCCTGGGCACCATTGTTTGAGATACCAATCTTCTACCTCGAGGAGAATCAACGCCAAGTGTGTTCCCGCACGAAACATCGTACGCCGTCTAATGAATATTAAACGAAGACCCACTGGGCGAATTCCTCTGCAGATGGTGTACGACATCGGGTCGGTTCTTGGCGGGACCGCGAAATGAGCAATACTAACCGTCACTGTGTGTGGTGATACTTCATTAAAAGAGCGCCGCTTTCTACACACACACAAAGACACCCTAAAAAACTCGGCTCATGTGTGCATCAACCCGATATGTGGACATTTTGGGCAATGGTTGGTTGGTGTATTGTTCGACTGTGGATCATGCTGCTGGCGGGTGTGTTTCTTTTAACTGCCTGCACTCACCAGCCCGGATAGCAGTCGGCTTATGATGACGTCGGCACCGTGTACCCCACACAAGAGACAAGCCATTCTTTATGCACCATTACACCAACGTTACCTCGTAATGAAACGGTGAACCGTATGGGTGGTGTGTGTGTTTGCAATCCCACTGGCCGGTTTGCAAGTTCCCGGGCGTACTTTACACTCGTGGGACAACATTCCAACAACCGACATCGGGTGCAACGGAGAACTCCTCCGCTTTTTTCCATCATCATAAAACAGTCAACAATCGAGGGTGTTCTGTTTTTTTTTCGATGTGTCACGCTCATATTTCTCTACTTCCGGACCTCGGAACAATCTTTTCTACTGATTGCTTGTGGGTATATTTTGGGTTAGTTCTTTTTTTTTGTTGCTCACACACACACACATACGTGGAAGCATGTGTGTGTTGCCGGCATGTTAACAGGTCCACCTGACGTAATTGTGCGCTTTTATCACTCTCCAGCAGTGTCGTAAGCGGATTGCCTTCCACACTAGCATACGGTGCAACGGACTTCCGGATCACAACGACATTGAGAAGTGCAACTGACGGAGATATAATGCAGCAGATTAAATTTCCTTTCCCGCGTTCGTACCGTAGTACACCTCCCGCTGATGGTGTGTCATGGAAACCGTGGCGAGTGAGCATTCCATTGAATCTTGTCGGTATTGTCGGTGCGGATAAGTGCAACGTCTTCTTTTATTGCTTACTTGCCAGTTTGCTTGTTCGTTTGGAGTTTTATTAAAATGTGCATCTACTACTGTCCTGGGTGATGGGTTCCCCTTTCTGTCTATCCGTCCGATGGATATGATAGTCGTTTCAAACCTCAGTTATCATATAATTCGCTTACATGGATGACCTAAAGGAATCGTCTTACAAACTACTGCTTCCTGTCATCGTTTCGTTTTATGGTTTTGACATTACGATACAGCGTAACGTCTGTTACAGGTCAGAAAGACGTTTGATTTGCTTTGTATTTACTGTACAATACAATTTATATAACTACTTTCAAGCGTGTGTCGCACATTCATTTGAGGTTTCCCGTAAAATTCAAATGGAAACGGACTCTTATTAAGCTTTTCTTCTTTATGGATATTCTAAGTAAATAAAAACTGATCAATAATGTATTTTGACAATGATTATTATTTAAATTAGCTTGTATGAAATTGGATAATGTGATATGATGTTATAACTAAAATATGTGATAGCGATGATGAACTATTCGATATCATTTATGTAGTAGCAGAAGGCCTGTGTTCTCTAGATTGTCTTTCAGTGAGCATTTTCTTGAGATCTTCGAACTGGAAAATCGTGATATGGCTCTAACGTGACTAATAATACTGGGAATAGTTTTTGCCATCGCAATACAGTGAAGAAACAAAACGACAAGTTAACCACAGCACACCTAACAGCGTTTTGATGACGACGCGGCGCGACCGATCGAATCACATTCCACATGACACCGGTGGGTGGCATAGTGGCTCGGGCCCAGTGCAGTTTTAGTAATAAATTATAATCAGTCATAACAGAAAATTTGTGTTATCAACACGTAAGAAAAAGAAAGAAACGAAGCAATAAGCCTCTTAACTCACACAACATCCATTTTTATCGTAATGGACTATTTTATTTGAAAGGCCAAAGGCTTCTTGTCGTAACCAGTTTGATGAGTACCCTTGAGATTAAGTGGAATTACAATACTTATCTACTCATCTGGTGGTGTATTCGACAGCGGCGCCGGTCTTCACACGGCAGGACCGGGGTTCGAATCCCGGCGGACCGCCTCCCCGTACGCAGGACTGACTATCCAGCTACGGGTTAAAATAAGTCACGAAAGCTAGCAATGGCAGGCCAAGACCTCACGAGTTTGTAGTGCCAATGAAGAAGAAGAAGAGATCTACTCATCTACTAAGCGTAATAAGACTTCTTAATGATTTATCAACTCCTGTACATCAACGGTTAGGCCACAATACTTTCGAATTCTAACTTCCGTTTATATGCGAAAGACACTAAAATCTTTTGTCAAATCCTTGCGCCAGAAGATCATCTTCATCTTCAGGTTTCCTGGTGCAAGCGTAACGCATTAACACTCTGCGTCAATAAATGCCTCATTATCACTCTCAGTCGATCGCGAGTCTACAGCTTAATTCTTCAGCTGCGTTTTAAGTAGGCAGACCATTGAGAGAAAAAATTGTGTTAAAGATCTAAGCGTGCTAATGTTCGAGGAACAGCTGATCCTTATCATTGTGACGTGCAGCCAACTACTAGGACTGCGGGAGCTTCGTGAGTTCATATGTACAAAGACGCTGTACTGTTTATTGATTTGATCGGTGTTTGAGTATGCGACTCGAATCTAACCAACGTTGGTCTACGCGCTTCGCCCTCCGTGCTTAGAATCGTCAGTTGGAGTACAAGACCATGTGCCTGCTTCTCGGGCTACCACTTCTTGACGATCGTCTATAAAATGCCGGACTTGTCTTAATCACTGGTCTTCTTAATAGCACCAATGGCTCTCGTAATCCATTAATCTGCATATGAAACGTTTGAACCCGGTTTGTCGAAGGTATACTTAAGACTTAAGAGATTACTTAATTGTATTTGTAGGAAAAAAAACATTTACATTATCGAGAGGACTATTCGGCCCGTTGATGGAAACACAATAAACGAAAACATGTCTTATACATATTACACAATTACATATTACAACTACTGTTACTGAAGAATCGCGGAGTTTCGTATCGATTTTGTGTGTAGCAATAATTACCAAAGTGTTCAGATTCCAAATTCGAAGAGAGAGTGTAATTGTGTTTTCTGCCCTATTTATAATTTTTCTTATGAGTGTCCCCCACGCATGCGACACTCATCTTTACTCACTGTATCTCTTGAAATATTTCATGAAACAGCTTGACGAAACTAGCACTATCACACGTTCCTCTACATTTATCAAAGCAATCAATACTAATCGGATTAGGAATTACAAACCTCCTCAACTCACGTTTCCTTCCGTTTGTATCCATCAATCCTTCCGGAAATAACTCATCCCATCCTATAACTTCTATTATTGTAAGCAAAATCAACCTAACCACCTTCAAACTCGAAGCCAAAGTCCATGAACCTCACGATACCCAATAACGGTGCGGAATTAAATTAAAAATTCAAAACACTTCGCTCGCGGCTAAGCACGGTGGAATTTAACGGGAGCGAATGTTTTCCCGAACACACAGGCCACTGCTACTGCCGCAGTGACATAGTAAGGCTAAACGCGAACGGTGTACGGTGTGTAGTGTCAATAAATTTAATGATTTGCCCTTCAACGACCCTGCCCACATTGTCACAAGCCCACCGAGAAATGGTCAAACCAATATCGCCCCTCAAAAACTCCAATTTCTAGCCTCTTTCTCTCACTCTCATTCGCTCATTTTGTAAAAGTGTCATAAATGTCCGAAAATGTTCATTCGATCTGAGACGGGTAAGGACAAGAATTCTTCCGCCCCCACAAAAAAAGGAACATCTGAAAGTTGATTCAACCGCGAGGCTACCGATTCTTCGCGCGCACGGCAAAACAAAGCCGGCAAACAAAAGAGAAAATCGACCGGCCCAACCGACGTCCCGGCCATGGTGAGCAAATAAAGCCCACCCAAACAGTTCGAGCGAAGCGGATGCAACGACCCGCAACGCAAAAGGCAATGGTGGTGTCCCACACAATCGCACACCGGAATGAATCAATTTTTATGACAAACTTTAAAAATGTCCTCGCCGCATAAAAAATACGATGGCGCGGAACCAACGCGCGACCATTTCCAGTGCGCGAGGGTTCCAAGAAATCGGTGGGCTGTTTCGGCCTCTTCCCACAGTTGCCGTTGGGGTTGAGCTTTCACGCCCATTTTAATGCGACACAATCACTGCCGATTCGCACTCCCGGTCCGACCGTCCGTCCGTTCGTGGTGGTCAAAGTGAGTAAAGCACTCGGCAAAGCCACCGTTCGAAAGGTGTGACCGGAAGCTAGGAAATTCAATGGCCTCCGGACGGTGGACGAGCAGCTCAAGAAAGCGCTCTCCCAATAACAACTTCCTCCGCAATAAATCTCAATAAAAATCCACTAACTTATTCATGTTGCGGTCATGCTGTACGATGTTGTTGCTGTACGACGGTTTATTTTTTGTTTCTTTCCAGTTTTGGTTTTGAGATGCTTTTATTCTTCCTTCGTGCGGCTTAACGTTGTCATGTTGTCGAATTTGCTCAAATGCTGGTGCGTCCTTTCGGGAGCGATTAAACGGCCGCGGTACGGTTCCGGTTTCTTGCAGTCAAGTTGCGACCCTTTGCAAACTTTAGTCTGACCAAGGGCAGATGGGGAGGGGTTGATGCTTGGGAACATTCTCTGCAGTACGTACGTAGCGCTAGACCTTAGTGTGTGCGTTGAAACTTTGAGGGAAATTAAATTGATATCATCAAATGTGGAAATATAATAAAACTGATACCGCGGGAAACAGATAACATTGATAGCTAACATGTTCAAAAGTTTAGATGAAAAAAGAATCTTTGGAAGCTTAGAATAAGAATAAAAATATATCTGATTTTCTGAATTAGGCATTTCTTTCGATTGATATATCGAACGACCCAATCTAAAGCAACCAGGCTTGATGTGTCGTAGATATGTCCATCAGAAGAGATGACAATACACGGTTTGCAGAAAACCATAACATAATAAATTTCTTGTTACTCAAATTCAAATTAAAAGAAAAAAATACAATTTAAATTAACAAAATTATGACGATAAATTAAAGCAAAATTGTATACGGTAAGTAACTTAAGAAAAATAAGCACTAGCGAATTGCACATAGAAACACCATGTTCTACCATAGTTGTAGGTCCTAAAATAAATAAAAATACACTATTAATCAAGCATAATAACTATATTATAGTATACTTTATGTAAATTATCTCAACCTGATTTTGTTTTCATTTCATCATAAAAACATAATAAATTATTTATGGCAGCTTCTTCGTCTTTCTTGGCCTAACAACCTCTTAGGTCATGCCTGCCATTTTTGGCTTACTAGAGTTATTGTTTCCGCATAGTTGGATAGTCAGCCTTCACTAGGGGGAACGGCCCAGATGAGACTTAAACCAAAGTCCTGCCGTGTGAAGACTGGCGCCGCCCCTATTTATGGTAAATGAAGCTTGAATCAAAACGAATTAAATCTACTCTTAGCCTTATCACACATTATTTTAAATCGCTTTGTGATGTGATATGATGAACGTTATTTTAAAAATAAAAAAAACTTTTTTGAGCTTTACTAAATGATAAAGCACAATTTTTCACTATCTTGTACAAATAATCGACTATCGACTGCATAATTTGAGATGTGAGAACGCTACGATGTTATTATAAGTATACATTTTTTTCATACATACAATTTTCATACATATTTTTAAAGGTTAAAATTGATTTAAAACTGAAAAACGACATTTTTTTTAGCAACATTCCCTTAGAAGTACTATACGAACATCAAAAGATACCTTGTAATTAGTGGCAAAGAATAATAAAACACATGATATCAACTTTTTTTTTAAATAATTTTACGCACAATTTAATATTTTTTATGTATGCCAAATTCTGTTATATGCAATATTTAACACCTACTGAAAATGTGTATTTTCGGCAAAGCTTATGATTTTAAAAAAGCATCCAAAACTATATTTAGGTTAAGACGACCATTATTAACGTTAAAATCGGCTGGTTATCGGTTGACTTTTGTTCAAATCATTATTCCGGAATGATTATGATGATGTAGTTTTACCGTATTTGAGATAATATTTTCTCCTCATATTTGTATTCGGATGTAATCAATTTATTTTGTATCATTTTTAATTTTTATGTGTACTAGAAAACAATCAATTAAGCAATAATACTTGTTAAAAAATAGAGATTATCAAAATTATCAAAAAACTACGAAATTTCAAGCTCACGAACAACTGCTTAAGAGGTAAATAAACAACAACATTGAACTGAACATGACAGAAAATTTTTGTGAGTAGTCAAGGGTAGTCAAGTAAGTACCGATACCAAGTAGCTGTTGGATAACCCAACCAAATTTCTATGTTTTTTCCCCAAAATATGCAATACGTTACGAGAATTTCTCCAAAATTACCTCCCAATAACCGCACAAAACGACACAAAACGAAAACCTATCACTCAACTGTCAACCAACACTGCCAATACTTCCTCTGCGCCTAGCGTCACCGATCGTCGCCAGGATCGCCCGTACCGTTGCACCAGGATGGCGTATAATTTATTCGCTTGTTTTGCGACCGAGGCCGTTCCATCGTTTTGCTCCATAAACCGTGTTTGGAGGATAAATAATTTTCCCGATGCACATTATACCCGCTCACAGGCACCTTCTAAGCCAGGTGCAGACACACAAACAAAACCAACAAACCCAAAAAAAAACACACAAGCTTTTGGCGTGGCGGGACATGGCGGGTTTCGTGTCATCTTTAAATCTTCGCCATCTTCGCATCGAACGAAGGTGCATTGCAGCAAAAACATTAGGCCCAGCTGCAACCGACAGTGAGTGCGGAAGCCAAAAGAAAATGCGAGAAAACATTACGCTCGCTTCTCTAAACAACCTCCGACGGAAATCGTTGATTATTGTTAGAACCAAATTTGGGCGCATATTTGGGTGTTCTTCGGCTTGCCGTCACCACCATCTCCACCATCCGCATTCTTTGCAACAGCTTTGCTTGGTGTGTTTTTATGCAGCTGCGATCCCCACTCCGCTTTGAAATAAAACGAACAACAGCCACGAGTCATTGGCCGTTAGCAAGTGCATTTCGGCTGCACTGACCTGGTGTAGCAGAAAGCCGACACAGATTTCTTCTGGCGCAAAAGCGATCTCGCTACACCGAAGCACGGATGAAAAGCATTGGACAATTCGAATGCAATAAGAAACCCGATTTAGAACGGAATTCGGTAGCGTTGGAGCTTGCGGCATACAGTCAAATGAGAGACATTGGCCATAATGTTTTTCTTTCTGCTACGCTGCAAAACGGTCCGGTAGAATTGTTTGCAGTTGGAAACGACCGGTCTACTAGGAAAAAGCTAGGATGCTTCCAACACCGGCACTTTATAGATTATATAAAATATACTTAAGTGGATGACAAAATGTGAAACAGATCTTAATAATACATTTGTGTATGACTGCTTTGAAAAGCATGAAAACTAATTTTACCCTTACAGTATGCAATTCGCGAAACAAAATCATTTAGTAATTGAAGATGTGGCTTTTATTTTGAGATTTTAAATGTATTATTTAGTTGTTTCATAAACTGTTTTAAGATGTGGTTTAAAAAACCTATCCTAATGTGCAAAGAAACAATTTAAACTTCTTTAACACACACTTCCAAGACAATGTGCTCTTAAAGCATTTATTTGCGTAAGTTTACATTTCATTGTTGGTAGCTTTCTTTGCTCGGTCTATATAGCTGTTGTACTTAAAACTTCACTTGGCCACTAGCCACCAATAAATACAACACACCGAGACGGTGGCATGCAATACAACAGCCAACACTGCAAGAACGACTACAGAAAGAGATGAAAAAGAGCACAAAAGAATATTTCACTACAAATCTACGGCATTCCCTCAGTGTAATCGATTTGCCAATCTGGAAATGCACGCGCAACACCGATAAAGCATTAAACGCACACTTGGATCCGGAAAATGCCGGATGGGAACATTAAACAGTATGTATGGTGGTCACGCTTAGCATATTAGCTTTTCTGGTACAGATCCTGAATCACATTTTTCATTATTGCATTAAACCGATACCGAATCCATACGAACAAGCAGTACACTATCGGAAATTAGTTTGAGTGAAACCATATTAATGTTATTGAAACGAACATCATACACTTTGCTGTGAATGTTGTATAGTTCGAGGAGCTCCAACCTACACCAGATTGATTAGCATGTATTGCCGGACTTGTGTTATGCATGAAATGCTATGTTATTCACTATTCACTTTCTTGTTTTTACTAAAATTAAAGTTATCTCCATTATTACTATTATCTATTGAAGCAACTGTAATGAAGATTGAGCTTATTGTCTAATAACATATCCAAAGTAACACTTCGTATTGGCGTTAAATCATATATGGCGACCACTGAGACTGTTGAAGTGGCGTCGATCTTCTGGGCACTAGCAAACGTTTCCTAAACCTCCGTATCAATCTCATAACTTCGTGCCCAGCAGCATTTCCCACCAAACGATGAAATCATGTATAAGAATATCGTCAGTTTTCTACAATAACGATACATATGCAATGTATGAAGTTATACAACCGAAATACGATACTTAATTACTTGACCTATTACTTGATTAATTATACTACTGTGTGTGAATTTTGTTCAAAAAGAAGGCACGAGTTAATTCTAGATTAAGGTTGTACAGGCAGAAGAAAAAAGGAGCAAAAAAGTGGTAGAAAATAAAGCAAGTAACGATATTCGTGACCTAATCCGTCTGCGATTGGTGCAAAGACAAAAACAGGAATTATAAAAGAAAAAGTATTAGCAGTAATTAGCCACGGTAACCGGTAATCATTCTCATCACTCAATTTTTCACGGGTTTTAGTGTCGAAAATATGTCTCAAAAAATGTAGATAGTCTACAAAAATTTGGTAGTCTGCAAGTCTACAAAAAACTTTGAGTACTTGTTAAACTTACAAGTTGATCTTGTTTAGTAGTCAATAAACAGCCGGGCCATGATGAGTATCCAGGGATTGACCATTAATGGGTAGACATGCACTTACGGAAACAACGCATATAGAATCATTCAGTTTACGAAAAGATGTAACAGAATAATTAACTAGACAGTGTGTTAAACCATTTGATCAAAAGGAATAATTGATCAAGCTAATATGAAATTAATAAAAGTAAAACAATCTTTTGGAAGAAAAACATGAATAATAATTCGGTATATAAAGCGGATAAACCACAGCAAGAAAGGAGTTATTAATAATCAATAATTGGCTTAAATTAAGTTCTATCACTACATCCTGCGCCGATTCACTCATTACGCTTTAACCCGGCTTCACTGGCCTAATTTTCAACAACTTGATTATAACATGCGCTATCTGTTACTCGCGATCCAATCACTTGTCAGGTTGTTTTTATGGCAAAACTGATAAAAAAAAACGAAATAGATGCTCCTAGATTATTATCAAGAATCTCTTTCTTTGTGCCCCGCTGCTCGGCAAGGCATCAGCAAATTGATCGCGATCGATTGTTGTAGACCCATTGGTTCAATGGTGCATTGGTAAAATGGATGTCCAGCTTCCTAAATCATCGACATATTACTGTAAAAATAGCAAATGCCCTATCTACACCCTTCACTAATTCTGCAGGAGTTCCGCAAGGCAGTATCTTAGGCCCTATTTTGTTTACCATATTTATTAACGACATAGTGTATTCCAAAAACTCCAAAACTGTTTAACACAATTCAGCTCGCGGTGCCAAAGTGCAACATAAACAAATGTACAGTAATATCGTTTTCAAGAAAAAGAGCTCCGATTGAATTCGATTACAGAATAGCTGGTTCCTCTGTCCCCCGTTCAAAGGTAGTTCGTGACCTAGGCGTCCTCTTAGACAGCAGACTCACACTAGCAGATCACTACGAACAGATGATTTCAAAAGCGCTCCGGTCACTAGGCTTTATGTTACGTGTATCTAAAGATTTTAAGGATCCATTCAGTGTGAAATCCCTGTACTGTGCAATTGTCCGACCGATCGTAGAATTTGCCAGTATCATATGGACTGCTTCGCAACAATATATAGTTAACAGGATAGAATCGATTCAGCGTAAGGTTACACGTTTTATGTTTTATCGTCTTCCATGGTCCCGTGTCTCTTTGTGCCCGTCATATCGTACTAGATGTTTATTATTTGGACTAGAACCGCTTCAACATAGAAGAATGACGGCACAGTGCATATTTTTTCATAAATTGATCAGTGGTAATATTGACGACCCGTCGATTCTGGAGAAGATTAGTATTCAGGCACCTAGTAGGATACTACGACCTAGGGCATTTTTAAACACAACAGATTTCAGAACGACTAATTTTGGTGCAAATGACCCTTTGCTGGTACAAGTCTACAGCTCGCTAAATATCAATGTCGATTTCTGTTTAAGTTTAAATAGTATACGGACCTTTTTGCATAGCTTAGTTTGACAATTTATTTGCGTGTTATTTATTTATTTATTCTATTACTACGGTACAATGTTTAAGCTTATGGTGTAGTATTTCGTAGTGCGTTAAACATGTTAAATGATGCGTTGAAAATCTTGTTATGTAGGCTAACGACAGCTGGATAACTGAAGGAGAAATAAATAAATAAATAAATTACATAGCCACAAATCCGATGGTGGTCATGTTTAAACGTTTAAACGAACTTGGTCAGTACTTCGACAGTAGAATCAGTTCTATGCCTTAATGTCAGCTGTTGTGCTTGTCCGTTGTGTTGTTTTTCTTACTTTATTGTATTTATGTCCTTTTGACTGAGAATGACGATGAACAACCTCGAACCTTTTACAGATATTTAAGGCAAAATATTATAAAAATAACTAGGAATGGCATTCAAGTGAATATCCTTAATGACAAGGAAGTACGACTAGCAAAAGGTCTTCGGTCATCAGTTATTCAAAAGACTAGAGCATAAATGATGATGCCAACATAAGTGAATAAAAATATATGCTGCTTTATAGAATATCCTGAGCGCTAATAAGATTACTAAAAAGTAAAGTAAATAATTTAACATTCAATCAATTACAATAAAAAACAAATATAAAAGACATAATTTGTATCTTTAGAGATATGAATCTCCCTGAATCTTATAGGACTATGCTATTCTTCGACATATTTTTTTTGAGAAAAACAAACCAAAACCTTCACTGTACGTGATGTATAAAGACAAAAATAAATTAATCAAAAGAATAAAAACAAACCATCGCTATACAACAACTTTGAAACACAATCGCACATCGATTTAAACTTATTTCCAGCAGTGTAGACTACAATTTTTATAGTGTTTGCTACTATTATGATTTATACATATCCATCATGCCTCCCGCATAACCTGTCCCCCGCCATACATTTCCCTTCCCCTTAAACCTACCCAGCAGCTCCAGACGCGTACGCAATACACGTGTGTGTCACGTGTGATTATCGCTTCATTAAGAATGCTACTTAATTATCAACATTTATCCGAATATCATTAATTAATTAACTATTTATAAACATGGCCCTATACGACCCGCGCGTTCTTCGCCTTCTTCAGCCAGCTACAAAACCGTACACGAATTCCGGGCCCCCTTCATCCTCATCACATCGTGCCACCGTTTTGCTGTACCGAAATCGGTTGAAATAAAGCGTAAAATTTGCCACTCGTGACACCTACTCTCGTGGGGTTCCTTCGTTTTTTTTATTTTTTGGGCTGCGAAATTGTCGAAACACTATTTTGAGGCAAAATCGAAAAAAAATCCCTTCTTCGCCCATGTTGGCCAAAAGTTTGGCGTTTTTTGTGTGTTTCTTTTTCCTCACTTTCACAAAATGATGGATATTTTGGGTTGAGAATTTACGATTTAACGGGAAGTTGAACCTGATTTGTTGATGCACAGAAAAAAGGATGGAAGGAAAAGGGGCAGTGGAGGTGTGTTGTCAAAATTATCATTATTGGCATTATTATTATTAATAACGGTACCGTTCGCGCGCTTCTACCTCTTCCCATGCGCTACACGTTTAAAAGGATCACGCGAATGAATGCGCTTTTGCCTGTGTCTGTTTCCGAGTTGCGATTTTCGCGACCAACCTACTGAAGGAACAAGGGAACAGGAGGGAGGAAGAGGAGGCTATGTACGTGCACCCTTTAATGGTATAAAAGAGCAGATAAGGTCATATAATTATAATACAGAAAATGGAAGGGAACATTCTGCTCGTACCCCGGGTGAAAAGTCGACAGTGAAAAGCATGCAACGGGTCCCCAAAACGGTGCACCAATGTGTGTATGTGTGTGGAGCGGGAAAAAACGTTCCACACGGCGACAACAAATGGCAACGATAATAACAATTAATAATTTGCACCACGCAGTGGCTGATCCGTCGAAACGGTCAGTGTGCAGTCGGTAGCGTGCATAAATGAATGCGTTTTGGTGACAAATTGAGCGCAGGAGTTAAAAGAACAGCAAACCGGACTGTTAAAACGATGCTTAAGGGTTCGCATGTTGGTAAGGTTTGGGTGTTTGTCCATTGTACGGTAAGCTACTCAATCATATCGTAAGTGTCTATACCTTTGATAACTTACGAAAAAAATTAAATGTAAAGCAAAATAAACACAACACTTATTACATTAAATACTCATCCCAATTGTATGACTTCAGATCGACTTGTCTCATTCAACGCTGACCAGATTTTTACCATGCGGCAAGTCTTGGAGAAGATGGCGAAGCAGCAGCTACACTGCGACCATCTCTTCATCGATTTTAAAGCCGCGATCGCATAGCGATAGCTTACCAGGCTTGTAATAATGACAATGTCCAATATCAAATGCCAGGTGATGGTGGATGGAAAACTCTCAGGACCATTTGCTATTACCTAGAGCCTAGGGCTTGCATGTCTCTTTTACTATCTGGTGCTAGAGAGGACCGACCTTCCGAGACTCGGAGGTGGAAACTTCGGGGACCATCTTTCATATGTCAATTCAGATCTTAGTATACGCTGATGACACATACATACATCATTGGATCGAGGCTCTCCTACAAAGAAGAAGCTTAGCAAAACATTGAACAGGACAGGTCAAAAGTTAGCTTCGATAACAAGATAGGAGACTCTGTCCAGAACTGACGAAAGCTACGTTCGAGAAGAAGATGATCAAAAGGATTTTTGGCCCCGTATATGTGGAAGGACAATGGAGGAGCCGCTACAATAACGAGCTCTACAAGCTTTACGGTGATCTCACGATTGTGCAACGAATTAGGCACGCCGTCCGGTGCCATCCCATCCCGTAAAGTCCTTTTAGGCAGTCCGCCTGGACAAAGGATGCGTGGTAGACCCAAACTGGGATGGAGCGATAGCGTAGATGTGTCTGCTAGAAATACCGAGATTGGATGACTACACTGTGAGCGGTATCGAGGATTGTTGGAGCAGACCAAGACCATAAAGCGTATGACTTCGGGCATTTTGTTTTTAGTTTTTGCAAAAATATCCTAAATCTGTGTGCGTTTTTGTAACATGAAATATGTGCTCATATCTACCCAAAAACGATTTTTAGTATGAAGCTATAGTTGAACATTTGTTCGCACCATCAGGCCTATGCCAGAGCGAAAGAATTGAGGATCGTGCAGAACTTCCACACCATTCAGGTTTTACAATATCTTTCTCCTTCTAGAGAAATCGAAAACGCCAAATAAGGGGACATATAACTATTAATAGCTCTGTTGGACAATAAAATGCTGATGATGTGTCTTAAGCCTGCCACACCTTGGACCCATAGCAATAGTCATCCATGTATACAGTGTTGGACTATTCAACAAGGACCACCTATTTTAAAGTGCAAGTTTTAAAGTGCAGTAACATTGAGGATTTTCATCAAATGGACTCATTTAATATTGGAAAACGTTGTCCTACGCTTTTACTAGGAACATAAACGATTGTCTCTTTGTTAAGTTACATATATTTAACATTTCAACATTACATCACAACACCCGCTATTCCTAACGCACGCTTCGCTTGGCTTGCTCAATTCAACTGAACATCCTGCGCTGACCCGATCATGCGGTCTGCGCCCTCAGTCACTCACGCACTCTGCCGATACGCACACATCATACTATGACCATTGCCAGCCATAGTTGAGTGGCTATCAGTGCGTGAGGAAGTTTAGACCACAACACTGAAGATCTAAATTAAACGATTCTTTTGTTGAATCAATCAAAGAATAAGTTTTCATAAGTTATTTTAATAGGACAAGTCAAGGATTGTTCAGAAAAATTTTCTTCTTTTTTATGTAAGAGCATGTTCTCCCATGTTACAGTCTTATACCCTTGCTTACTCGACAGAAATTAATATTTTGAAGCATTCCTGTTGTTCCTTTCCTATTTTTTTCTTCCTTTCTTTGCGCTCTTTTGCAAAAGCGCTAACATGTAGTTCTGAGATTGAACACGGAACTGAGATTTATGTATAATAACATAGATGTTCAGATATACAAAAGAGTGCTGATTGGTAACCGGTCTTACTACAGCCTCTCCACTCAAAACACCTACTGGGACTGTATAGCACCTATATAGTGCCAGGACTCACATACGTCTCTGAGCTATCAGACATCATACAAAAAAAAAACCCTCTGAATGTTCTTAGCGTTCGAAGTCGATCCTGTCGTGTGTAAAACCGACACAGCTCCCAGTGGCGGATCAAGCCCTTTTGGGGCCCTGGGCGGTAAGGAAGTGGAGGGGGGAGGTATGTCTTAAACTGCAAGGCCCTCGTTGATTTGAACCGAAGAGGAGGAGGGTGTAAACCCTTGTATAGTTGTTTCTGTACTTCGAGAGCGCTGATGGGATTTCCCTCATCGGCAAAGCCTCCCTAGCCGGCAAGTCCCTCGGCACTTAGGTTGATCCGCCACTACAGCTACCAGTATTAGACCACACTTTTTCATTTCGTTTATTTATAGAGGCTTTGGGTCTTACAATTAGACCACACTTGCAGAAAGGTTTAACACGCTGCAATCAAAACGTTAAACAAACACTACAATTGCATTTTTATACATGGCTGCCAAGTGCCCGATATTTTGGTACCAACTATACCGATTGCTAACACTAATGGATGGTCATCCACCTTCGGGTTAATCATGTCAGTAAAGCCAGAAATGGCAGCTCAAACACCTTCCGAGGATATAGTGTTAAAGTAGAAAATGAAGGAGGCGCCCAGTACTCGGTAGATTTCGATCATTGATTGACAGCGAAAACGAGCAAAGCGATTGCACAAAATACTGTCCAAAGTTAAGAACAAAGAGTTAATTTGCTCATCTTATGCTTCTTTATTATTATCTTTTAGTAAATCCAATATTAGACTTATTGTTGCTTCATTGCTCAACGGAGTCGCTTCATTGCCTTGCAGTATGCTTACAATGTGCCAATTATAAGGTATTCTGCTTTCTCTAAGACATTTGGAATATAGCTTCTTGCGTCCCTGTTATTTCAACACTGTAACATTGTGTCAATGTCTTTAGTAATGAGTAGAATGAAACGAATGTCGAATTCAAACGATTTCCCCTACATATCAACCGGAACGCAAGTTTAGTGAAGCGAGTTAGAAATATTTTTGAATATGCTTCTATAGTTTCAAAAATTAATACGAAACGATCAATACGAATTTATTGTTTTTATACTAACAACGTTGGCTGGATTCTCTTCGTCCTACGATGATGCTAGCTCAACAGAAACATATTCGTGCCATTTTATAGTGTATCGTTGAAGTAAAATTAAAGTTCTCTTTCATAAAACTGAAAACGAATGATCCTCAAAGCAAAACATCATTTTACTCTACTAACCATATTGATCCACCATTACCTTCCTCAAAACTCATCAAATACTAAACAGCTGCAATAAACCTCGATCAAACACCAGCACCATCACACGAGACATTAGTTTATGCCATTCTTGGCTGCATTATCATTGGATATGCCTACTCGCACCACCGGTGGACATAATTTTCCATCTAACTTATCTCAGGTCTGTCTGCACTCCGTTACCACATTTCTGACCTTATAATTACGTTTGTAATGAAGCAATTACTTTCTCGAGCCAAAAGCCAGCCTATAAACGCTGTAGGCTGTAGAGCTGGGTTTTATTGAAATCCTTTTAAATAAATAAGATCAATCCTATTACTGCTGGACGCTTCAAATCCCTATCCCTAACCTTACTAATGCTAGTAAACTAATTGAAGCGCCCGAGCCAACTTTGCAACCGACGTGCGTACATATTGTACACGCTGGCATTACGAGCGATAAATAACGATAAAAATTAAACGAATGTGTTAAAACTATCTGCCGATTTATGCATATACTCCCGTCCGACGATCCAGCACCCAACAACGGTCCAGCCATGCCCACTATCGTTTGGTGGGAAAGTATGAATTGCTGGAGGGAAAGGGCACGGTAACGCCACAGCAAATTTGAAAGCCAAAAAGTCATTATCGGAAACATGGTCAACGGGCCTCCACCGTACGGACGCTCCACAAAGCGTAAAGCGCACGCACTGAAACAACTGGAAAATAAGGGCGAGGAGCGCAGTCCGGTAACGGAGGGAGGGGGTCGGTGGTGTTAAAATGTGCCTTGCCGAAAAGTCCGGTCGGGGGAAAATTTAATAAAATGCCTTTATCACACGCATTCTGGTTGCTCGTTGCAAGAAGCGGACAGTGATGAACCGGAACGGAACGTGTGGAATGTTTTGCCGAAACACATTTTCATAACTCGGTCGGTTTGGGCGAGCGTGTTGCTGACCGGTGGCGACCTCTGTGGGCTATTGGATAAAGCCTTTTTTCAACAGTTTCGTTTCATCCTTTCGGGGCAAGCAAGCTGTGGAAGCTATTTATCAGCGATTGCTATGTTACTTTGAACAAGCATGTCCCTTGGATTGTTGTGCCCTTCCCCATTTTGAGAAGCCGATTGCGTTTGTGTCCATGGAAGGTATTCTCGAACTGGGTGCTTTTTTGTCGCTTTTTTAACGTCTATTAAAGCCCGTTAGCTTTAACTCGTCATTCAATATTCCTTGTGCGTTCCTGTCGCTCTACATATTCGCATGGAAAATGAGCACCAACCGGGTATGTCGGCTTTCCCACATCACAGCGTTCAGGATGCTGCCATTATGGCGTCGTTAAATGAATAGTTAATTTAATTGAATACTATCGTTAATTAACCGCAAACGGAGCGAGAGCCATCGTTTTAATCATTTCTGATGCGCACCGCATGAAGGATTGAGCTGAGTGTATTATGAAGGCTTAAAAATTAAACGTTAAGCGATTGTGTGACACTCACTGCAAGTGTGATTATTGTACGATGGCACACCAGTAATACCTTCTACTATATCGGATGTCGTCGAATCGATACAAGCGTGACGCCACAACACAGCTAGTTTACGTTCGTTAATATTAGCACCATTCTTGATATCGATAGAATATTTATTGTTTCACGAAAGCTTGCATCAACTGCTTCGCTAGGATGAAGAAGTTGGTCACCACAGCTTAATGCACATGCTGCCAAGGACCCTCCCACGCCCACGCTGTTGTCGTTTATGTAACTTGCTTACCAATTTCGATAGCAACTCCATTTCGAACATTTGCATTGCCGAAACATACAACGCTTTTAGGTAACTACTAGGACCCTAAAGTATGTAACAAGAAGGGAAAAAAATGAATTCAGTAATCACTTCTCTATCAGAGTTGTAGCAACTTCTCGCTATATACTAACGCAATAAATGTTGTAGTTCATCGATGCCCTGCACCTGCCGCCTTCCATTACTGACTAGGGAACGCACGTGGATGGTGGGGAGATTACGCACGTCGAAACCTTCAGCCAAGAGATTTAAGCCGGCGGCCCACCACGGTTGATCCACTCCATCTCGACGTCATCGATCGGTTTCCTGCGATACCGTGCCGGCAGCTGCCATTCTTCAATCGCTTCCCCCGATGACACGGATCGTGCGTGCTAAAAATAAAACAAAAACCATGCGAATCATGATTTTGCCCAAAAACCACCACAATAAATCACCATTAACGCACACGGTACACGCGGTACAATGGACACTGTCCCGAGTACTGTAAACAATTATGTAATCGAAATGGGGGAAAATGTGCAACAACGTTTTACCACTGCGAGAAAAATCTTGCGTATCTTTCCGTCACGGTATAGCACGACACAAAATCTTTTTCTAGCAATGGACAGGGAGTGTCTTTTGGAGGTGTATCGTGAAGTCATTCATCACCGTGTAGCCTTACCGCTGGAGCTGCTGTGGCAGCGGCAGAACCGGTTGCACCGCCCGCCGTATGACTGGTCGCCTCCAGGAAAGGACCACCCTTGCGGAACTTGATCAGCGGAACACGTCGAGCGGTGGAAAGCACGGAGCGCAACATTACCATGGCGCGTCGAAACTACCGGAAGTGATGAACGAATGAAGTGGGAAGCGTTGTTTCACGGCGTTCGATGGTTCCTTGCTGCTGTTCCCCAAAACTCTTGCCTTGATATCAAAACAAATCACACAGAAAACTCGATTTCGTGTGTTATTATAGCCCAAGGTTTATACGGAAATTTATTTTGCACACCTTGACCGTTGTGGCTGTCAAACTTCGGCCTTTCGTACATGCTTCCCGGTGAAAAAACTATAGCACACACCGAATATTTAAAAACTGCATCTCGAAATTGCAATATTCAATCAAATATTATAATATTTAGTCAATATAGTCACTATCTTTTGCGTAATATGGTCGAAATCGCACAAAAAAAAATATAGAATTTACAATAATCTAATTAAAACCGTAAATTCTATAAGTAACATGTTTAATTTATTGGATGAAGTATGGTATCAAACGATGAAGTGGAAATGATATTTAAATTAAAAAAATAAATCTCCAATTCAGTGTGCTCCAAATTCGCCGTCCCGTCCCTACTTCCGCTTGCGGCACTTTGCTCTACCCCTGCGCCGCTTAGAACCCGGCGCCTTCGGAGACGTTCCGTTGGTGGCCGCCGCTTTCTTGTAACTTCGTGAGATCGCTCGGCTTGCACTGGTTTGGATACCACCCATACTTGGCTTCCGCGATGCAATGAGATCCTGCGAGACCAGCTCGGCCAACACACCCTGATGGGCCAACATCGACAGAAACGTACAGATAAACTCGTCATAATTGTGCGTCCGACGGCAATCATCCAGCTTGAACCGTTCCCGTTTCTCGTTTTCATCACACAAGTGCTGTTCCGTGATGGTAATTTCTGATTCAAGATTTTTCAGCAGAGAAAGTAAATCCTTCGGCGAGAACGTACCGGCTCCGATGAATGACGATGGCGGGGATGGTGGGGTAGGATCTTCGCGTTCCTGCTTGACTTCCGCCTCTCCGATAATTTCTACCGAATCAGAAGAATTGTTCATCGCTACGAACGATTGCAGCTCCTCCTTCGAAACCGTCACGGACGATGAGGAAGAAGGTTCGTCGGGTTGCTTTTCCTCCTTAATTCCGGCCAACAATTCCGAGTACTCATCGGACAGTTTTACAGGAGTCGATTCGTCCGGTTCCTTCTTCAAGCTTGCACCCGATGGACGGGATCCGCCGGCTGTCGCCGAAGATAACGATGGTTCTTTCTTTTCCGACTTTAACAGCTTCTCCAGTGCGGCCGAAACGATCGTTTGGTTCGTACGAAGCATTTTCAGCTTGTGCGTGATGGCGATACGTCGATCCGGTACCACCGCCATCAAATTGAACCGAATATCCTGTTCACCGGTTGTGATTCCCAACCGGTCAGACATCACGCGACGGAACTTGTCCGTCCACGCTTCCTTCTCTCCCCACGGCCCGTGATCCATCGGGAACGGTTTCAACCCGTCCAACTCGAACAGCCGGCCATCAATCGGAACAAACGAAACGAAATGGAACGCTTCGCCTGTGAAGCGGCCCGTGCTCACTCCCGAATTTCGATCCATCCTTCGTCGGGCTTGGGGCATCGCATGCGAGTTATGTGCACAGGCCAGCTCCGGTGTGTTTCCTATGGCCCAGCCCTTGTTTTCCGGGCTCATGCCCTTCGTGTGCACCTTAAGCCGGCTGAGCGTCAGGCCAAGATCAATGTCAGAGCAATTCAGCAGCACCGACAGCAGGGCGTGCGTGGCGCAACTGTTCGGAACCACCTGCTGGGCGAAGAAAATATTGTTCACTGCATCCTCATCCTTCACGTAGATGTCCGTCGTTTCCACGATCTTTCTACGCGCTCTGCGTTCCTCGATCCAACGAAACAGAAAGATGAACCCGTACACTTGGCCCTCGAGATTCTTCTGCAGATCGTAAATTTCTTCCACCTGCACGCCTTTCACACCGAAGTCTTCCATCAGCAGCGTGAACAGACCCGGATCACTTTCCAGCTCCAGCCACCCGTCCGTCAGCCGGTTTATATCGACTGGCATCGTTGCACCTGCGATCACTTCCTTCGTTTTTCGCACAAAAGAGCCTAATTTTTAACCAGTTGAAAGCATTTGTAGGAAAATCAGGGAAAAATGCCGACCAAATAACGCGACCCACCAATTGTGGTTGGTGTTTTTGTTTATAATGTTTGACAATTTTTAGCTGTCAGTGTGTCAAGGTTTATATACATGAGATGTGCTCGTCGTGACCAGGTTAATTAAATAAAACACGCATTGCCAAACCAACAGCCCAATGAAATACAAATTTTAGTAATTCGGTTCTTCTTCATCCTTAGCAGGACTCGAAAGTTATGGTCTGTCATTAAAAGTTTCCTCGAATTAATTAAGTCAGTCACTATATAGTCAGTTCCGCGCACAGGATCTCGGAATATATAACAGAAAACTACTACAAGAACGTAAACACATGTAAAAACATACGTCTTGAACTCTACTTTGATAAGTTTATTGTTTTGTTCGATCTTCCTTTCCGACACCGCCCAATCTTTTAACCCTACACTTTCGGTTAAAAAAAGAGGGGCTTTTTCTCACTGCGCGCCTCTACTTCTGGAACGCACAAATACGCGAGTATAGTATATCGAGGCATTTCTTCCGATTCTACTAAAACAAGCAATAGTTCAATACGCTTATCTAAGCTACGAATGCTACTGTTTACTTCACATTTCGTTTCATTTTCTTGCTTTCATTGGCAGCATATGTCGTCCGCAACGCATGTTTATATGTTGCTAGAGGGATATACATACATAGTTCCCCATTCTGTACTGGCCACTACACTGACGCTGACTTTTCGTGTATGCTTTTCTCATTTTCTATTGTCTTTTTTCGATATTTCTTTTCAAAGCTTGTTATTAATACACGTGCTTCCGTTTCGGCATTAATGGCGGGGTACTCTACAAACCACCGCGGCAATCTGTTTTATAACAAAAATGGTGTGCTATATTTTTATCTCGGTACGATGCAACGAAAAGCCTAGCTAAAGTTCATATTGTTTCACGCGACAAGGACGATCACATGATGCTTATTGCTATTGTTCTTCCTTTCGGCGTACACACCGAAAACAGAGCACCGACCACAGAACATTGAGGGCCTATTGCGTGTTTGTTCGTGGACACTAAACGCCCAACAATATGCGTTGGGACATGTTTTGACAGTGATTCCTGGGTGAACGAATCGCTCCACTGGTGAATTTATAATAAGATGTGATTAATTAAGTTTCTTTTACCTTTAGGTGATGTGTATGTTGAGGTGTTTTTTCAGCTGCCATTTCTGCTCCTCATCGCAAGACGGAACATAATCCAAAAGCAAACCAAATGTAATGTGCGCTAGTGAGAAATTACTTTGATCGCTAGTTTTGTGCGCATTTTAATGATGAGGATATTTGTTGTGAAAGTAATTCCTTAACTAAAATAGCACTACAAACAGCCGACTGGCTTGAGGACGATGGTTGGGTGTGTGGGGGTTTTTTTGGTTGACCTCTGACATTTGCTAGCGTACGTACGGCCTAGAGAAAGAATTGTCTGCCCAACTCCGGGAAAATCAAGGGACGTGTTGTCTAAATCAATTGATCAGATGTAGTTCTAATGGTCAGGCCGTGACCTACCGATTGTAGAACCAAAGCAGAAGAATAGTTTTTAGTCATAATAGGCGCTGACTAGAGCGGAGCACATCGTAGCTGGGCATGCCGTGTGAAAACGTTCTTCCTCCTTCTAGGTAGGTTTCTCTTATCAACTATTTTCTGATGGCGGGCTTTCTTTTTTTTCACCAATTTGGTATGAATTTCTCTCTCGTAAATTTGTGTTACGTTACTGCACAAAAATTAATCCATAATAGGCATCATATTGCACTGCTTTGTTTTAATGCACTTCATTACTCTGGTGCAGCATCATATTTCAAGGAACTTAGGTTTGAAGTGTGAGGTCGCAGAACAAAACGTTTGAATTAAGGCTATTAATTTGTTCCGTGGCAAAGTTGTTGCTCGATTCGGAAAGCTCTTTTAAACGGACCAACCATCCCCCAGTGCATTAGCGGCACGATCATTATGCACACAGTTACCTATTTCTTCTAGAAAAGAAAAACGAACTTAAACAACAATGGTTGAAAAGTCAACACTTTTACCTACAATCTACACAAAAGAGCAAAACACAAACCACCTCCCAATTCCACCATTGGCGTTTTATACGGTGTTAACTGTCCGTAGTTTTGATTCAGCTACTATTATTGCTCGGAAAAGAAAAACAAAACAGCTACGCTAATACGCTTTACAAACTACAATCGGGCGAGAGAATGGAGAAATGGAAAGGGGGTTTGGGGAGCTTGTTTTCCTATTCGAAGTAGTAGTATTACCATAAAAAGGCACAGTATCTGATACACACACGTTTGACGAAACGCGTGTTCCTGGCCGCAAAAAAAAACAAGTAAAAGTATTCAAAATTAAACTACTCTACACACACAAATTCTGCTCCGTTCGTGTACTGACAACTGACATTCACTGTGGAAACACAGTCCATTCCCTACAGATCATACCGCGCGGTACTACGGCCTTGTGCATTACACACATCGCAATGATATCCGAAAATCCAACCCAAACCCCAAGGGTTAATGCTTACGATCGCTTAGGACTCAACGCAAACCACATTTGCAGCAGCAGTAAGCGTTGACGTATCCCGTCGGCTTCAACTCGAGGCCACCTCAACCGATTTTGTGGACTCGTCAGACGCTATCGCGCTTTCCTTCTTTTCACCGTCCTGTTCTTCGAACGGTATACCAGCGGCCGTTTTTTGCATCGTTTCCATTAGCATACGATCGACCTCCTCTTGGTTGGCTTGCACCGGTGCCGACTGTTGCGCTGGATTCTGGCCAGCTTCCTTCTGGCGCTTTTCGATTTCATTCTTGAAGTTGGCAATTTCTTTGGAGCTGCATGAGGGACAAAAAATACCATTACATCTAGCAGGACATGCGGCGCACACACACACACACGCTTTACTTACCTAATTTGTACAAAAATGATACCATTGATTGCATTCAGCATGTCCAGCACCGAGCCCATCGATGGTGGCTGAATGTGGATCGGAGGTAAGCCAGTGCTCAGCAATTTTCCGTTGGCAAAGTTCATCTTTTTCTGCAGCACAACCGCTTGCTGCGTCAGATGGCGTAGACATTCCGAAGATTCTTGAGTTTTTTCGTGGCTTTCACCGAGCTGCAACGAAACCGTTACACACACATTTAAGGTCAGAGGATCAGCAAACAATCGATCGTTACCACGACATCCCTACCTGTTGCTTGTAAATGGCATACGTTTCCTTCTCATTCACGAGCGCCGATCGGAAATCGCCCATGCAGCTTTGCGTTCGCGCCACTAGATGATAGCTGACGGCTACCTTAAGAGACTTTTCGCCATAGTACCGAATGTTCAATGCCAGTGCGTGCTCCAAAAAGCGAAGCGATAGTTCGTATTCTCCGACAGCGTGAAGGATCAGGCTGATGTTGCTCTGCAATTTTGTTTGTTTGGTACAATTCGAATCAGCAAATGGAAAGTCTACGAAAAATGAGTTTAAAAAATTGTGAAATAAAACTTACATCCATAAGCGCTATATCAGGATGGTTTTCTCCACACACGATAGTGGCCAGATATCGGGCACGGTACAGCAACTTGAGCGCGGTGCTAATTTGACTGTTAGCGAAGCAGTACAATGCTAGATGGGCCTAAACAAGGAGAGCAAAAGAGAGAGAGAGAGCGTATGTTAACGTAAATATGTTGAAAACAATCTTTCTGACCGTCGTCGCCCGCCATACTTACATATTCCGAAATAGTATACGGATGGTCAACACCATTCACGCGTTCGCTCATCAGTACGGCACGCTGCTGAATAGCAAGCGCTTCCTGTGGATCTCCCATGATGTAGCTCAATCGGGCCAACATTCGCAGACACTGAGCATTCTCAGGATGCATCGCACCGTACACATTGTTCAGTAAGTTAAGCGCCTCGCTTATCAGTCCGTAACCATCCTGGAAGTAACCCTGCTGAATTTTCGTCTGACCAGTCGTGTAGAAGTTGTACGCATCCGACGCGCGTGGATTTATGTGCTTCACCACCGGGAACACGTTCACAATATCCGCGTCGGTGAACGTTGGCCGATTGCGCTGATCGAAGGCGTACTCTTGCAACATAATCTGTACGCCCGTCTTCAGACAGAACGCACGCAACAGGCTTATCTTCTGTAATTTGAACGCTCCAATCAGCGGCTCAATGGAGTCGACCGGAGTGGCCGCTTTGCCTTCTTTCGCAGGCTCAACCGTCAGATCGAAATCCCAGTAGGCTTTCAGCTCCTGTCGGATCTGTGACCACAGTGACTTGGAAGTCAGCGATTGCCATTCACTGTTATCGGTCAAAGGAGATGAAAACGTAGTTTTTCGGCTACCACCGCCACCACCACCACCATTTCCACCACTTCCTTTTCCGCCACGTTTGCTCTGTTTGCTTTGCTTCTTTCCACCACCCGAGGAGGACGATTTCGGACCGAACTCATCCGCCAACTGCCCATCACCATCACCACCGTTACCGTTCGGGACGGGTTGGTAACCGCCGGTCGACACCGTCAGGAAGCAGTTCAGGAAGTGACTGATTGCTGCCGCCATGCTCATGACGTCCGTTTGCTGCAGATACGCGGTAAAGATATGCTTCGCAGCACGAACAATCAACTCCGACACGGCGATCGTATGCAAGTACTCGAGCTGTTTAATCTTTGCCAACTGATCCACCACCTTGCCGAGGTAGCGCACGTTAATACCACGATTGTGCAGCAGCTCGGTCAGCGTTACGCCATCCATCGGTGCCGACGAATGGTCGAGACATTCGTGCACGAAGCTCGGAATCTGGTGCTTCACCAAAAACACGGCCGCATCCTTTACCAGCTGCTTCTGTCGGCGCAATGAACAGGCGGCATTCGCATCATCGTCGACGTGCCGGATGCCGGGTGAGTAAACGTCCGGATTGAAGCGAATGTCGAATTCGTATTCCTTTAGCGAGCCAACTGCTTCGCACACGCGCTTCACCACTTCCTTGCTTTCGTTCATCTGATCGCTTGAAATTAACGATTCAACCAGCTTCTTCGCGTCTTCTGTGTCCGCTTTCGGGATGGCGGGACGTGCCGCCGCTTCCTTTACCACTTCCTTCGAATCTTTTGTATCTTTCGAATCCTTCGCATCCGTCTTTTCGCTCTCGACTGCTGCTCCTTCAATCGCCGCCGGTTTCGGTTCATCGGAAGACGTTTTC
Organism: Anopheles maculatus; assembly: GCA_002091835.1. NCBI lineage: Eukaryota > Metazoa > Arthropoda > Insecta > Diptera > Culicidae > Anopheles > Anopheles maculatus. The sequence goes on along the minus strand of KZ062141.1, from coordinate 175,063 downwards.
AGTGCCGCAACTGCTGCCTTTTGGTCCTGCTTCTTTTTAACACACTGCTGCAACTGTACGGCGGCAAGCTTCATGAACATTAGATAGCGATTCTCGACGAACGCTTCCAGCAATTCCTGCCGCAGGCAGCACAGCTTGTGGCGGTGTTCGATCGGGAAGCCCATCGCTTGACTATCGCTCCCAACTGCTTCTTCTGCTGCCGGCAGTACGAGGAAATTCACATCCGGTGGGAACGTGCGGAGCAAATCGAGAATGTAGTGCCGTCCATCGTTACCGATGATGCCCTTACATTCCACCGACGAGCACAGTTCGATCGCTTCCTGCTTGTCATTGTAAACGCTGTGTGGCTGAATTCTCAGATGTTTACCGGCAGCATTCAACAGCTCAAGATACTTCGGATGCGAAAGAACCGTCTTGCCGAAATCGATCGATCCGTACACAACCGATTGGTCCTGCTCACGCTCCAGGATGCCCGGAATAATGGACTGTGCCGTGACGCGATAGCCACGGTAGTCGATCCCTACGGTGCCGAGCGTGTAGAGACCTTCGACGTCCACCGCACTATACACACGCACACCATGCAGATCGTTGCGTGGCGCCACAAAAGCGGCCGCATCTCCGCCCAGCTCCTTGTAGTGATCCCGCACATCAAACCCAAGCGAGAAAAAGATGTTATTCCAAATGAACATCTGCGTTTTCGCGTCCTCGCCCGGATTGATCGGCATTACGTTACCATCGATGACGGCCATCGCGCCCCGTGTTGCTGCCGTAACAAAATCGCTGTGCACCTTGAAAATGGCCCGCTCGCGAAGCAATCGCTCTGGGAGCGTTGCCCTCGGCAGTTCCCTCGTCGTCTGTAGCTCTTCGTTCCAGTCACGCGTCTGCCCCGGGATGTGCTCTTCATAGCCAAGCTTGGACGAGAACGTGTCTTCCGCTCGGATCGCATCGATCGTGTGCTCCAGGGCGGGAGCTGTCCACGTGTAAACCTGGTACGGCGTTGCCACCCGCTCGAACGGATGCCGTTGGGTGCGTTTCTTTTGCATCTGCGAGAAGCATCGCCGGAAGGTGGCCGATATCTGCGACAAAAGATCGATCAACGAGTGGGAGAGGTAGCTTGGGTTGGCCGGTTGCGGATTGAACGTGTCGTCCGTCGACTGATTGACGTAGAAACCGCGCGAACAGGCGGAAATGTGTAGCCGCTTGTCTTCCATCGTAACCACGTACAGATACATCAAGTCACCGTGCAGTTTGCGTGGCCCCGGCGGTGGATTCCATGCCGACGTCGTCAGCACCTTCAGCGGTTGCGGATTACCCTTTTTGCCCGATCCCGGCTGCAACGGCAGCAGCGGACGTTCCTTCGCACCGGGCATGATAAAGTCGGGCGGCGTGCAGTCCACACTTTCTTGGCGTGTCTTTTTCTTCTCCATAATATCACCCATCGTGATCGTGTGCAGGAAGGTAAGCGAACTACAGTCGACCCCGTTATACGCGTCGGCCGGATCGAGCGATTTCAGCAGATCGCGCACGTGACGCACATGAATACGTGCCTCCCGCATTGTGTATGAGGTAAGCGAACTACAGTCGACCCCGTTATACGCGTCGGCCGGATCGAGCGATTTCAGCAGATCGCGCACGTGACGCACATGAATACGTGCCTCGCGCATTGTGTACGGTTCTTCGACCACCCGTATCACCGATCCTTCCTGTAGTCCTTCGATGTTTTTAAGCTCGGCAAAATTATCCAATGTGCGACCGTCGAGCTGCAGCGAAAAGCACGTCCGGTGGCAGGTGTCTTCGCGGTCCATCAACAGCTGGTGTATCTCCTGCACCAGCTCCATGCTCGAAACCTGTATCGACAGTGGTTCTACACCAGGCGACAGAACCTGTACCGTGAAGCCGGTCTCCTGCATTAGCTTCATCACATCATCGTCCCCGGTTGAGGATGCTTCCGTCGGTTCTCCGCCACCGGCAACACCAGCATCATTTTTCCCATCGACACCTCCATTGTTTACCGTAGCAGTCGCCGGATCCGACTCCTCCGAGCTAAGATGTCCGTTCAGCCCATTCTGTTCCACGTGACCGTTACCGATCGTTTCCTTGTTCTCTCCTCCCACTGGAGGTGTTTTTGATTTGACGTTCTGTTTTTTGTTTTTCGCAAAACCTACAAAATGAAAAATAAACCATTAACTACTGTGTGGGTGTAGTTTTTTTTTTTCTTTTCTTTTTAATTCAATTATAGTCTAAAACAGAATTATATCAAGAACAATGATGCATTAGGCTACGAAGGAAATGTTGCTTCTGTCTGCGATGGGCTAGCCTTTCTTCTCTTCGTCCTTGCGCCCACGCACAGACAGTAGTGATGTGCGCTCCGGAGTGCACCCACGGTTCCGGAGCCGACTCCGACCAAACGGCTCCCGTTTTAGCCCGAAGCCGACTCCGCACCCACAGTTCCGGAGCCGGCTCCGCACCCGCGGCTCCGGAGCCGTTAGTTTGCCGTTAGGCCGTAAAGAGTCCATTTTTTTATGCCGTTATCACTATGCACTTTGCAAAATAATTATCAATAGAACAATATCGTAATACTTGCTTGATTTTCTAATATTATTATAATTATCGTAATATAATTTTTCTAATGATAACATTAAGAATCATTTAAATTGTCCCGTTAAATAAATTAAACAAAAGCAAATAAGAATGCATCGTTCATCGCAACACGATGCTGTGACCGTCTAATTTAATAAATTGTGGTATTATTTTTAATCCAACTACGTGCGCACAGATGAAGAATTGTCTGGGTTTGCTTCGTTTGTATGATTTTGCTACTTTATTGCGCGAGCCTCCGTAGCCAGTAGTTTGAAACCGTCTCAGGAGCCGTGGGTGCGGAACCGGCTCCGAAACAGTGTTTTTCCCGATCCAGAGCCAGAGCGGAACTAACGGTTCCGGAGCAAGCTCCTTACGGCCTAACGGTGAACTAACGGCTCCAGAGCCGGCTCCGAACTAACGGCTCCGGAGCCAGCTCCGAACCAACGGCTCCGGAGCCGGCTTCGAACTAACGGCTCCGGAGCCAGCTCCGAACTAACGGCTCCGGAGCCGGCTCCGAACTAAGCCGGCTCCGGAGCCGGTTCCGAACTAACAGCTCCGGAGCCGGTTCCGAAAATTATTGGAACCGGTAGGAGCCGGCTCCGGCTTCGGAGCCGTTTTTCTCATCACTACTAGACAGAGATATTTGATGCTCGGAGGTAGAAACTTAGAAGACCATATTCTATAGATCAATTCAGATTTTGGTGAACTCATATTCCGTACACATAATTGACTTCGAGGACGCTTTCGTAGAGGATTTTACTGAAGGATTGAGCTAGCGATCTGAAAAGCTAGAAGCTATGCTTGGAGATCAACGATGCGGAAGCCAAAATATTGGTGCCACCTTCAGCGGTCCTGCTAACAAACCGATTTACATAACGCTATTCTACACATCGCAGCTTTGAAATCATTGAAGCATGATTAAATGGAACGTTTGCCACATAATTGCATAGTTGCTCCATCTCATACTGGGGAAGCTGTGTTTCTATTGGAAGAATTTTTAGTCCCGTACGTGAGAAACGACAATGAAGGAGTACTTAAGTAATTTAGAACATGTAATCAGCATGCATGATACTATAGCCTCAAATACATACATTGCAAACATAGAAATCTTCCTTTTGTACTACTTCAAGCCTGCATGCATGATCAGTAGCGAAACCATTACGTAAAACATTTGATCTTCACGCTCACGGAACTCCTCCCGTACGCGATCACTTTCTCACTCTCGCACAATAGAACGTACAAGAACGCTTGCCGCAAATGCATTCGGTGGGGGGGGGGGATACAGCGTACGAAGAAATAGATTCACTTTCTTCCCTCTAACTGTGGATATAAAAATAGGACCAATTCGGTGTACAAACAACGGACAGCGGGAAACATCACCACTGCGGCTTGACCTTTAATTCGTTTCCCGTCCAAATACGCTACACCCTTTTGCCGCCAGAAAACATTTTGATCGGCCCAAGTGTGTAAGCATTATAAAACATTGCTTCTCGTTCTCATTGTAATCGTGCGTATCAGCGTTTTTTTACTGATGCAAGATGCGAGCGTAGACCTTAAACTTTGAGCGTCAAGACATATTTTTTTAAGCTGTGCTTCATTTTCAATCAGTAGCGCTGGTCATTAATTACGTGAATAATTAACGTGTGCACCAGCAGAACATACATAAATCGACGCTAATGTTCGGTAAGAAAAACAACTACCACGAACGTTAAACACATGCATCAATTGCGCCATGAATATTAACCAAAAATTCACAAACCACACACATTTTATTGGATCACAATTTACCAAGAAGTTGTTTAATCGTTACATTAGCTACAGAGCCAAAGCTCGACAAAGTCAACAAATCGGTAACGAAGGATAACACAGGAGAAACTTGATCAAACAGTGCATTTTATCCTGCTGTAGCTTTCACATGCATACAACAAAGGTGCTAAATGGGGACCGGAACCGATTGCATTCGCTTGCTCTTTGGGGTTCGATGTTTCGTCGACCAACAGTGTCTGCGCTTCTGTTTGCACCACTCGGGGAATACCTTTGCCACGTGATGACCGATGATGGTTCGAATTTTAAATCAAACCCATCAGACGATGGTAGTAGAACCCGTCACCGTAGTCACGACCGGAGGATACCAACCACGACAGGGACTGTTTATTTTTGAACCTATCCATCTCTCCCTCTGTCTATTCCGGGACACTGATCGGTTCGGGTTATGTCTTTTTCATTCTTCCATACCATTTGCAGTCGTCAAGCGCACAAGACTCTACACATTGCCCTGGCATAACACTTCTTGGCGCATCGTACACCCAAAATAGACCTCTTTAGGAGATGATTTTTTTTGTCATGACTGCGTGACTACGCTTAAAAGTTTAAAGCATATGGCAGTAGATCAGAAAAGATGACAGTTTTAATCGGCTATGGTAGTGTCCGCTTTGAGAATGAATGAATTTACTATAGTTTTTTGCCCTGCTACTTTTTGTAACTGAACTAAACGCCAACGGGCAAAGAATTACGCATTGAGGTATGACACTTTCTGTTAATGTTAATATTAGTTCTGCACAGCACACACTCGACCTGTGCCATACAAGCAAGTGCTTCCGGACAAAGATGAATCGACAGAATGCGGCCGCCGGTAGACAAACAAAACGAACATATGCAAAACGATCGCATCTTGTGACAGCACACAATCTGCCAATATGCAACCAGGAAACGATCCCATACAAAATGCATTTGCTCGTCGGCATGCTGATGTGGTGTGTGTCCTCCTAATACAAACCGGATTTGTTTCTCTTGTTGTCTCTGCCGGTGGATCGATTGCAGCAGCACCCGTTCAACCGATCAGTGTGTGCACTTTTTACGCGGATGTGTTGCCAAGTTCAAACACAAACCGCCAAACCCTGCAAACTGTATAAAGCATTGCTTATTTTGCCGTTTTCCTATCGCATTCGGGATTGGGTCAACTCATCTGTGTAGCAATCGCCAGACCAACGTACCGATTCGCAATCAATCGTACGAAGGGGTAAACTATCAATCTGACTGATAGGGCAAATGCCGGTTTCATCATCGCGGACTTCACTACTTCAAAACCTTTTCCTTCAAGATGGGTACCTTTTTCTCCGTTTTGACCACGCTGAAACGCTTCTGATCAGCTCGCTCTTCTGCACACTCTCTTTGAAGTACATTTGTAAAAACGGTAGCTCGGGAATGATAGTGATTTAGCCGACTGGACTGGATGGCTGTAAGTTGGCCCAGTTCAGTCTGTTGCCACAGGCCTGTCAACTACGAGAGCAAACCGCTCGCTCTTTCCGGTTGTCAATTGCTGTTCGTTCATCGTAGACATCATCTCTCGCCGTATGTAGTTCGCGCTTACGCACTCTGCCCTCTACGAGGAGGGATCACCACCGAGTCGAAAGATAAGAAAACGCATGCTTCTCGCTCAGCGCAAACACTTTTTCATCCAAACCAATGGCTACGCACTCGGTCTTCTTAGGGGACATAGTGGTCCCATTCCTGGAATAGAAGCGATCCAAGGCAGAGTCCGGGAATAGAGCTAACAGATAAAAACTGTCTTCTTCACTGCACTTCAAACATGTCAATTAGGAAGGAAGGTTCGCTACCGATGCGTTCTATGGCTGGTTTCTCGCACATGTGCTTATCGTGAGGACCAAGGCGATGCTCATCTGCATGCCTTTCGAAAATAGGTACCTCTCGGGTGGGTTACAAACACGACACAGAGACAGCGAGACACACATCTTTATCTTTTTGGAGTAGAAACTGTAGCATGGATATATCTTCTTATCGGGCGGGCGCCTGAATGGTAGGATAAGTTAATGCATATCCATGTACGTAAATAGGGACATTCATATTTGTGGAATCAGATATTTATCTGCAAAGCTATTCATTTGCATATGTTTGCAAACAGATTATAGAACATTGGTAGAGAAGAATGATGCATGTTTTATAATTGTTTTTGACATTATCGAAAAGCCTCCATAGTACGTACACTTCTACACAAAACACACTATCAAAAACAGATAACAAGTCTTCTGTGAGCTTAAATTTGTATACTAACCGAAAACTCCGTATGCTATACGGTGAACCAATTATGAGAAACCCCGCACATTCATAGCAGGCGTAGTGCCCGTAGCCCAGACAACGGTAGATTGGGGTGAAGTAAGAAAAAGACCTGTCGTTGTATTGCTTATTTTAAAAAGTGCCAGTATTTTAGATAAAAAGGCAAACATTTGTCTGCACATTCCTATCAACCCGGTAGCTTTCAAAGGTGGAAACCATTTCTACCGGCGGATTATGGGCAAGTTTAACGTTACTTTTTGTCCATTACACCTCAAGCAAAACCATGCACAATGAAATGCATTACAGCACCGTTGTGAGAAGTGTTGCACCACTTTGACAAACTTTCACCAATTGTGGCTTTCCTGCACTTTGCTTCCATAAAGTTCGCAAACGTTACTGCTTGTAGGAAAGCACATCGAGCACTATATTCCAGAAGCAAACAATTCTCCACCAACTTATGTCCACCCAATGCTCAACGTGCATCCGTCAAACGAACTTGTGTAATTACGTAACTGATTATATGACTAGGGCGATGCGGGCGCACGGGTTTTTTCTTCGATCCACCACGCGGTCTCCAACTTCTAATCCGATACCCGGCATCGATGAAAACACATTCGATTATCACCTACAATCTGCAAGGATTATGCTCTCGGGCGTGGATTGCATCATTGTAGCATTGAATTGCGATAGCGAAAACGAAACGCATGTTTCGCAACCTTTAAAAAAGCTAACCTTTCTTTTTTCCGCCAGAATCGCCGCCTACAATCCCATCCGGACCGGGCGAGGACACCGTTTCGGCAGCGGTTTCCGGTGATTGTACACTTTCCGTTTCTAGAGCCATATTTCACAATCAGGCTCCTTCTTGCTGGATCGTCAGACTGGGTTCGCACGTTTCGGTTGAAAGTCACTCTTCTTCCTGAACTCTTTCGGTCCCCGGTGCACGGGATACGGTGGTGAAAATCGTTTGCACACACAAATTTTATACACAGGCGCGAGCACGTACACGGTTCCCGTCGACGGATGAGGTGGCAAAGAGAAACACCCGGAAGTTTTTCAATTTTCACTGAAAAGAAACAAATCCGGCTTTTCCTCGTCCAAATTTTCCGTCCGTTCTCCGAAATCGCAAGGCACACACACCACGGTGCACGCGCACACAACTAGACAGCTGTCAGGCGCTAGCTGTCAAAACAAAATGTGTTCAAGGAGCGGTGAGGCCAGTTTGCTTTAGCACATCAAATCGACAACTATTTTGACATTTGTAATCAGTAAAACACGGAAATCATTCGCCGATATTGAGAAAAGTATCTAACTAGAGCCCCATCAAAATTTCGCCGATCGGGTTAAATTTTTCTTTAATTTTTCTACCAAATGCATGTACAAATGAATGAAACACAAGCACAAAATAAAGCAGCAGCATAGCACAAATGTCCAAGTTAGATGCTGCACCGACCATTGTTCAGGACTTGCGATGACAAATTTTCAGCAAAACAAACGCATCGTGCATGTAAACAAAACTTTTCGTTGTGTGCACGCTTCTCTAATTCTAGCAATTAAAATGGAAATTCGCAACGAAGTTAAACAGAAGGACCAGGAAGTGGAAAAGAAAAAGTTTGTCGTGCGCAATGCTGCAGATATACAGAGAGCCAAGCTGGAGAAGCTCATGAAGAATCCGGTAAGTGAAAAGTGTTTACATGGCGACGTACGTACCATAATTTATTCACACTTCATATCCTTTTCCTACTACTGCAGGACAAACCAGTCATGATTCCAGCGCCGAGTAAAAATCGGGACTTTTCCACCGCCATTCCATCGTTTGTGCGAAACGTTATGGGCTCCAGCGCGGGCGCAGGTTCGGGCGAATTCCACGTTTACCGTCATCTGCGCCGGAAGGAATACGCTCGCCAGAAGCAAATTCAAGAGAAAAGCCACGCCGAACAGCTGGATGATGCGTTTCAACAAAAGCTGGAAAACAACCGAAAAACTGCCGAGGAACGGACCGCAAAGAAACGCGCCAAACGTATGAAGAAAAAGGCCAAGCAAAAGGTACAGCGAGGTAAAAAACCAAAATTAAGCGAAAGTGGAAATGACACGTCCGACGATTCGTCTCAGGATGAGGCGGAGGATGAAGAGGAAACCGTTGGGACACCAGTTCAAGAGACGGACGCTAAGGATCCAACGCAGTCCAAGGATATGGAAAGCAGCAAGGAACGACACGAAAAAGATAATTCGGATGGTACTACCGGGAAAGATAATGTTTCCAATCATAAGGAAGAAACAACGCAGCTACCAAACCGAGACAATGAAAACTCAGCATCATCATCAACAGTGAACACCGAAGGTCAGCAGCTTGACTCAGGAAGCGATCCAAAAGATAGACCAAATGACACTGGCAACAACGATAATTAGCCAGAAACAATTAAATAAAGGTACAAATGAATGAACAATAAAAAAAAAAGAATTATTATATAGAAAATCCGAAACACAAATGCATCGTATTGGACGAGAAAAAGATATTAAAAGCAAATGGGAATTTTCAAGACGAGCTTTGCGCTTTTCTTGATTTGAAACAGATCAGTTAAACAGTTGATCAAATGGGTATGAAATAAGGAGGAATAATAAAACTTTAAATATATTTGCACTCTATCGCTGCTCATATTCACTGTCAATGTTTTCCATAATATATATTTTTGTTTCTTGAAAATTATAATCCCGTTTCATTCACTTTCGTAACGCATAGGTTTAGCATTTTGTTGTTTGCTGTTGTCGTTTTTCACCTTTCTTTAAGAATATTATTTCAGAACTGTCTTAGCCTGACTGACTTGCCTTGCGAGCACGTGACCATTCGTCAGCTGTGTCTGCTACACAATCTGCGCCCTCCTTAATCAGCCACTTCTTCATCCCGCGTTAGCTTCGTCGTTGTAGATTTAAATTTTATTTACCATGAAGGAAATAAAATCAAATCATGCTCATGGTGCCCCCATCAACCGCGAGGAAAATGGGGCACTGTGCACCGACGACGTTCCATCTTTTTCATTGTCATGCATGCATGCTTCCTTTTTTTATTTGATGGAACACATTCATTTCACAAGTACAAGCTACGGTATCTCTCACATTGTTGTTTTTTTTAATCCGACATACACGGGGACATGTATCTCTTATTTATCGCAAACGGTGTTATGGTCTTTTGCGATGCTGATGTTGAGCGTGGGTGCTATAACTATTCTTCATTGACCATGCTTATGCATTTCAGAAACACCGCTTCTAGCCGGCCATCAAACAGTTCCGTCAAGGCTTTCAGTTTTGTTTTGTTTTAGAACGCGTTAAACACTATATTGTTGTCGTTGCAACCTAGAAGTAGCATGCAACGGTAAGCCATATTCGGTAGCAATTATAATAGGTAATCATAATAATAGTAGTATTAGCAGTTGTAGTTATGTTTCGTTTGCAGCGTCATCACTCTTGCACTTTTCTGTTTGTTTCTTGTATCTCACTGAAACGCCGCTTCTTGATGTTTCGCTTGCGTTTTTGCAATATTGAGGGCATTAGAAATAGATTTAATAATTTAAATAGTATGAAACAAGTCGCACACTCTCACGCTTTTTCGCATTCACCTTTTGTTTTTCTGCGCGCCGATGGTTTTTTTTCTTC
>KZ062141.1:134191-160125 GCA_002091835.1 Anopheles maculatus | reverse complement strand
TGGGGAGTGGGGAGGAGGAACAGTGGAGACAGTGGTTGACTTAGCGACACTCCCAAACTTTAACCGTCGTGTCCACGCTGCCGGATATGACGTAAGGATGGGACTTATGCATATCTACAAAAGGAAAGATAAAAGGATTTTTACAATATTGAAAACATTTTGCCGTAGGACGAACCGACTTACCCAGAGATGTACAGAAGTGTGAGTGAGCGTAGAGCGTTTTCATGCAACGCTTGTTGCGTAGATCCCAAATGCGTAGCGTTTTGTCGTCGCTAGCCGAAATCATATACTTGCCACCGGGATGAAACACGATACCACGCACCCAATTGTCGTGGCCGGCCAGCGTAAACAGGCACAGCCCGGAGCTGACGTCCCAAATCTGCAAAAGATACATTGTATCAGAAACGAACCAAAAATCTGCACATCAAAGCCAATCTACATACCCTGATCGTTTTGTCTCGTGATCCCGATGCCAGGAATGGACCTTGATGTGCACCTTTCTTGTTGTCTGCTCCGGCTGCCTCGTTTATAGCCGCTGCGGCCGATTCCGGGGCCCAGGCAATGCATTCGACTGTGTTCTCGTGCTCCCGCAGCTCAGCCTAGAAGGACAAGAAAAGTTTCAATGAACCAACAATCTACGACCAATATTCATTTCTCCATACCTTGCACTCCTTGGAGTTTGTCTGCCAAACACGAACCGAGTGATCATTCGAGCAGGAGGCCATCAACGATCCATCGACGTTCACCCGTACCATGCGTACCCATTCCCGATGTCCTGTGAACGTCTTGACGCAGTAGCCGCTGGCTACTTCCCACATCTTGATCGTTTTGTCACGGGACGCAGAAAGTAGAAAATCACCCGCTGGCACGAACGAGACCGATGACACATTGTGGTCATGACCGTGCATTGTCTTAACACACTCGTATGTCTGCTGGAAATCCCACAGTTTGATCGACAGATCCGAGCTACAGGAGGCTAAAATGGAGGAGAACAAAAAAAAATAACAAGGTGCTGTGCACAGTCTGTTGCTTGTGTAGGGTGATTATGGCTATTATATTGCCACTTACCGAGCAGCTTCCCTTGTGAATCGAATGCCAAATCCTGTACCGAGTCCGTATGACCCTTGAGCGTACGTTCATATTCACCCGTTTCGAAGTCCCACACCTTGATCGTGGCGTCTTCCGATGCCGATACCATCATGCTGAACACAGGATGGAAAACAACCCGCGTCACAGTGGCTCTATGCCCGGCGAGGGCGAACTTTTCCGGCGGGCGCGGTATCCAATCGCTTGGTGTGCGTTTTGCCTTGGTCGGAGCGCCCTCGATCACTTCCTTCTCCGCCTCGGACAATTTCGCTTCCAGCTCCATCACTTTCTTTTGCAGCCGGATAACGGAGGTCCACTTTTTCTCCAGCAGCCCACCGTACTTGCGCTCAATCTCGTTCGGCATATCTGCCTCCTTTCGGAAGGCTTCCAAGGCGTCTGTGTATCCATTGCTTCCCAGATAATCGGCAATCGCTTGGTTACTGTGAATGGGATAAAGGAAAAGAACCGATTATTAGACATGAAATGCCGGAAGATTTTTTTTATCCAAATATGTAAAATATGATATCATCCAACAATGCCAATATTAAACAGTATTAAGAACCATCGGTAGGCTTAGCACTCGATTAGCATTTGAATTTAGCCTTTCAAAATAACCTTAAACTGTGACACTTCTACAAAGAGAATCTACAACGTATTTCTGAAAACGCCCATCATACATACAAGACACTAGATACATCTGAAGCGGAAGCCCAAATAGATGATCATTACCTTCAACAGCAGTTTTGCTTCACTCTAACTGTAACTTAAACGACGAATCTATTATGGAAGCAGTTGAAGGAAAAAAACATATCAACCATGATTAATCATTTTCTCATTCGGATCAGCAAAACCTGACACGAAAAGAGGGTGACGCATGTAAAGCCGTGATCGCGCATCATCCTACCGATGCACCCGGCACCGTCTGACGTCTGACAACACAAGCACTATTCTTCTATTCATATTCATCCGTTTTCTTGTTCTCTTCAACGAATCCTACTGGCAGGTTTAATCATAGCACGGACTTAATACAAGTCATGCTTCGTTACCTTTGAACGATGGTTTTCGATCAGCAGACAAGTCTCTGTTGCTCGTCTAATACAATAATTTTAATCACAAACCACAGACGAGCAACCGCTTTCGACACTGATCAGCTAGGAAGGTCAATCACTTCCGCGCGCTAGGGGCGCTTCCTAATTTAACACCATTCAATTCCGTTCAATCGAAAACCCGACGAGTTTGACAATCATAAACAAAGACCCTTGATCTGTAGGACACAGCTACAACAGCTCACTATATACTCTAGCTTCTATGCAATTTCAGCATCTCCAAAAGAAGTTTTCATTTAAAAAATTAACACACTCAAACGACGCACGCTGAAAACACCCCATAAAAGCCTGCCTATTCTAAATAGAAACAAAACTTGCCAGAGGTCGCACTTCTATAGGCAGTCCTTTCATTGACCTTAGTTTTCCTGCCAAGAGTTTCGCGGTCCACTGGCAAAGTCCACGGAAACAATGAACTGCTCAGAAGTCAATCTCCGAAACTAAAGCGATTTTATTTTGCCAATGTTTACATTGCGTTAACTACCCCTGGCGGTGATCCGAAGGTTTAGATAATGAAAAAGTGAGTGGAAAATTGAAAATAGAAACACGAACAACGGTTTCCAGTATGCAATGTCCCTTCGGAAGCTAATATTTTTGTTACTCATTAACGATCACTTGACTGACTGATGTTGAAATGTTCTACTATTCGTTTATCTTTCCTGCGATCACATTTTGATCGATTGTTCGAGGTTTGCATCATGGTTCTTCCACCGATTCGTTTCGCTACATCCATTTACCAGAACCATTCTATCACTATCCTCTGCACCACCGTAGAACGCAAGCGATCATGCAAGGTGGTCTAATCTGCTACAGATCTCTTAGCGAAGCTGTATTGCACACCGATTGTGCATCAATTTCCGCTAACCATACATCATCATCATCATCATCAGGCGATTTTTCATCAACCACCAACGCCCTCTCGTTTTGAAAGCTATCTCTTGAAGGTACCAGGCTGATGCACCGCCGGCCAAAGGGGAACGGAAAAACTTGAAAAGCTAATGCTTACACGGTAAACCTGTGCAGACGAGCTACCGAACATAATGGCACATTAGTCACTCATCGAACCGCGCCAAAGTCGCCCGGAGGCCGGCTGTCTAACGGTGCACAGCAAACGCGGCCGCTTTACGGATCGATTCCGACCTCAGGACATGCTAGATTGGCGACGCCATCGACACTCAGTGCTGGTGGTTCGCAGTAGACAGCAGATATAGGCGGCTTTTTTGTTTCACGCCTCATTGCACCCACAGGCAAATTATAAGCACCGTCCTTCTGTTGGCGAATTTCCGATCTGCCAGCAGCCAGCAGTTAAGGTGTCGATTCTCGGCACAACCTATTGCCACGGTCGATAGGTACCCACAAGCAGATCGACCCAATAGTAAATGACCGTAAAAAAATGATTTGAAGTATCTCGCCCTTCGATTGGATCGCGAGACGTAGATTAAAATTCACAACAACTTCAAAATCGATCATCATTGCCGCCTAAAACTAATCTAGGCTTAAAGCCTTACTCACGATTTGAATGTCGGCAATCTACACCGTCCGTTTCTGATTCCGCTTCCAAATGGATGTTGCGATCGCAATCTGAACAGAACGGAACGGATTTCAATCTAGCTCGACCGACAATTCGCCACGTAGATCCATCCTAACTGCGTCATACAGACACCTGCATCCCTAAGAGCTGCCAGCCCTTATTACATGAAATCTCTCAAATTGGTAAACCACGGACAATGAAAAGGTGTAACATTATGAATTGCACTCACTGAACTGAACGAACACTGGACGAATCCAACAGGTCCAGTGATAAACCAACCTCCAGCCATGGTTACGACTTGAATCCAAAAAACCTCCCCAAGACGGATAAATTATTTAAAGCAGCATCATAATCATCGACGTTTGCTGGGCAGTGTGCGAACATCCATCTGATGCCGGTCGATCGTTAACGGTGTATCGCTTTTGCGAGGTCTTTCGAAAGTGATCTCACACGAAAACGCCCACCATTTCACGCGCCACATGAAGGGCGGTCGGCGTAGTCGTAAACCTTTTGCCATCAGCTGGGACAGTCGGGCTGGTGGTAGTAGGGATACATCCATATCACACTGCGTTGCGTAGGGCCATAGTGTCGATGCATGGCAAAAGCTGTAGATCATTTGGTCCGATCGCGACATAATCACACACCGATACGGTAAATTCGCCAGAATTATCACAGATCATTGAACCGCCACTGGGTTGGTATCAGGTCGACCTTGGCGGGGTAGGATTCCTCTCAAAGAAGTTCTCCCTTCCAACGAACATTAGTAACCGGCAGGTTCATTGCGATTAGTTGACATGAGGGCAGCGGTAGAATTACGCTGCGTGTCGAACTAACAACTCTAACGGACTCTAGGGCAGGTGTGGCAAATTAAGCGTGGCGTGCATTTTCGATTTGTTTATCATTTTATTAATATTGCTTTACTTCAATAAACTTTATAGACAGAACATATTTTTGAAACACGAAAAAGAGTAAAAACTGCATTAGTTACCTAGTATAACATACAGAAGACAACCAAAATTGAATCGTTCTTCTACCGTGATCAGTAAAGCATGAAGCTTCCACATCAATTGACTGATCGATTTATTTTATTGACTTATGGTTTTTTAATTGTTTTAAACATTTTCTCCAAAACTTTTATAAATAATTCAACATTCGTACACTAGCGACCTGCACATCTAGCTTGAATTCAAGCCTTCCACAACGCTTTAGACATCTCTGCTGTTTTGAAGTGAATGTTTCTTTAGCACTAGCATCCATACGAATCCCACCACCGGGTGGTGTCTACCAGAAGGTGCACAGTTGCATGCAGATTGCAAAACTTTTCCGCGGTTTGTACGCTTGAACATGTGTACCATGGGCTTCTTGTCTCTGCGCTCGCACGAAACGATTAGGGAGCGTACACTACACCACTCACCAACCCTGGGCATCGAGCAGCACGGGAATGCGAAACCGCCATAACAAGAACCGGTCACGAAAACCCGCGACAGAATTGAGCTATACCGAGCGACCTGGTGAACTTCTGGTGCGCCGAAACCTGCGGCGACAGACAGAGAACTTGAGAGTTCGCGAAAAACAAACAAGTTTTTCACCGTTGACCGACAAAAATGCAGCGGCGACGGCACCATGTGACGGTAATGCCGTCGTTTTACGCCATCCACGTACGTGGTAGTATGGTGGAGATACTCCAAGAACTGTTGGTCGCAAATGCACACACGCAACATAATTGAGCATCGCAGTTTTTTTTATCTGATGCACAGACCTTCACCGTACCATAACAGCTTCTGTCACAGATTCTTTTGGATCGCAATTTATGGTCAGAAAATAGACTAAAGCTCGGTTGTCGAACTTCGATAGAGAGAATGCCGCTACACTAAATGATTGGCTCATTATTCATCCTAAATGGTCGTTTCCTTCCTATGTGCAGACGCATGGAAGCGTTTGCGAAACTAAACGCGCTCACGAGATAAGGGAAAAGCACTCGGTCAAACGCGGATAATTTACGCTAAACATATGTCGTTGAACTTTACTACAGAAAAAAAAAACAAGAACTCACCAAACGACTTGTTTGTTGTTGCAATCTAAAGTCTTCTTAGTGTCGGAAAAAGGGTTTGGGCTTTAGCAGAATATAACAGTAGTAGTGGTAGTGTTAGTAGTAGCAGCAGGGAAGTTAAGCTTCTCAAGAGATAGCTTTGGCCTTTACTTACAGGCACTCCAAAAGCGGGTGGTGAGGAAGTACCCACATAGAACCAGAATCCGTTAGACTGGGAATATGCTTTACCATTGAGCAGGTGTGTTGCAATCGATGAACTGGCCACACAAACAACTAGGGTAGGAATTCTGCGATGTCATTCGGTGCAGCAATCGTTCTTGAATCTATTCCCCCCATCACGTCTACCGTGCTAAAGAAGGCGGACCAGTCTCGGAAAAACAACGACCAAGTTCATTAGCCAAATAAAACTATTTCTTAATTTTGTGTTACAACACTCATTTAAATTCAAATTGGCCTGGCGGTTCATTATTAATTACAGATATAGCTAAGATTGGTTTGGTTTATTGTTAAAACTTTTCTCACCAACATTAAATAAGATAGTTATAGATTAATAAATTAGCAGCACACACCTTTCATTGTCTTAGAAACTTATTGACAATAATTAATAAAAATATAGCATAAAAGCAAGCTCTTTGCGATTATTATTTTTACAAACGAATAAAATAATTTACATTTTTACATTTTCATTTCATTATATATAAATCACAGATCTAACAATGTGCTGAATAAAAGTTACATGCGTTAAATATTCAAACGAAAGACTTCAAGTGACGAACCCTCGTCCTAAGAGTTGACGCATTTACTGCCCATTTTAAGTTCTTTTTCGGTTGTTTGAATTAGAGTAAGCCACCGAAACCCTACGAAGCTTTTCCGATTCATGAACACTGCACATCGAATGACATTTTATATCGTCGTTGCTGCCGATTGCAACAGCCAACCCATCCCTTACTCACTTCTTAATGGTGGGACATGGAAAAACCGCGCAATTTCAAGCGGGCGATCTTGAAAACCAACAAGGCATAACTGCACACCAACGCTACGCCACGCTAGGCTTCTAACGTGCGGTGGCATTCGCGAAAAGGAACAGGTTAAACCACTGCCTAACGCGGAGTCTTGGTTCTTCTTCTCCTATGCCCCTTACTCAATGTACCACAAACGGACCACCCGATCGAGATCGTTCTATTCGATGCATTCTCTCAGCGAGTTCAACCGTACTCCAAACAGAACAGCATCCAAATCTAGATATTAGCCAGTTCAACACAGGAGGCAAACAGCGTCTAATGTCTTTTTCGCGCCGCTACCGTTGGAACCGCTGGCGCGTGTTCAAGGACACTATATGCAGGGCGAGTGAGCCTCACTTTTCTTACTACGGGACCGTGCAGATGTACCGTCACACTCACTCGTCGTTTACTATATCCGTCACCGGTACCGAACTATGAGAGTGCGTTCTATCAAATCCCTTCCCTTGTAACCGGATGGTATACGTCACATCAATAAAGGAATCTTTCGATAGCTTGATGAAGTGGGGTAGTAACCCCCACTGTACATTGAAGGGAGAAGGAAGATGTGCTTCCTTCAAATTTAACTTTAACCTAGTAAACATAAAATATGTAGAAAAATAAGTTTCCACCATTCCACGGCCAATATACTAGCACGTGGCACACGACTACGCCAGCAAGCTCTCTTACTCGTTCTCTCTCTCTCTTGGTTTTTCGCTTCGGAGGATAACAACCGATCGACCGTTCGTCAGATCAAACGCACCACCCCTAGCCACGCGCTGTCGAGGAAACTCGGCGCTAGCTTTCGGGGTGGGAAACCCCGTGCCATACGTACAGCGGCAAAAGCTATCGTCCTTGGACACCTAGAAGAAAAAAGGCACATCACACCAACGTGTTCGCACATCGTGCTCTGTCTTGCTTTCGCTCGTTCGCAGTTTACCGAAATATTTCTGCATTGATTTTTGCAAAAAGCTCTTAGAACCACCACGCACACACGTGTAGCTAATGGCCGGAGGGGTGGGAAATAGATCTGCGCCATACGTGCCGATCCGTTTTTTTCCGATACGATCGAGCTCACTACATTCGGAAAATGTCCAGACAGTGGCAGTCCTGCGACAGCATCTCGACGGCACAGGCAGGTTTATTCAGATCAACTGGCCACTTCAGTTGTTTTGGGGAAGTAAAAACTTGCCACAGCTGAAGAAACTTAAGTTTTGTGAATATTGTAGTTGGTGTGACCTACATTTAGTATCTAACCAGTGACAATTTTGTTTTTGTTTGCATCGTTTGATCGTTAGAATAGACTCGAAAGGGTTAGGCTTGTGTGTGTATGTGTTTGGGTATATGTGTGTTAAGTGTTAAGTCTAAAAAAATAAATAGAAAAAGCCAAGTGATCGTATACGGAAAACCGTGTCAAGCTAGAATCGACTAACGATGCTTCTGACCCAGATGCGACACTGGTGACATAGTGAGACGGAATACTTCATTGCGAAGCATTTTGTTGGTTGTGATCGAGGACAGCTTTGCGGTAAAGCTGACACTACTATACCTTAACGAGTCATTTCTTTGACATTCTTTGCGGAAAAATTAAGTCCACGAAATTCAAGTGCGGTGGAAGATATTCAAACCAAATCAACCGAAACCAGTAACGATTATATTCTTCACAAAATGGATGTAAGGGATAACTTCACTGACTTTACGCTGGCGTCGAACTACATCATGCAGTTGGCGATTGACGAATATCAGGCGGATCGTAATTGGACCCGACTGATCGACAGATATTGGAATCTTGTCGAGGACCTGCTGGGAGGTAATGATGCACACAAATTATCGATGTTTCCCAAAATACAATATTTATGAAATTGTAATATTTTTAACATTTAACATTTAACATGGCTTAACATGATTGATCATGCTAGAACGTAAAACAAAATAAGGGAAATTATTTAACTAAGTAGCAGGATAGTCAGTGTTTGCTGTTGCGATAGTGTTTGGTTAGAATTTAATTTTTACTACTGTTGGGTAGACACTGTTTCATCGTAATGCTATCTCAGATAATAAATGTATACCTCCGAAGGGTAAGGCTAGCAAAGTGTATTTTTGACAGAACTAGCCACTCAGTATAAAGATAAATTTTTATTAAAAAATTAAGTACCTCTATTTTCTGAGCAAACAAAAAATTAATTCATCCACGGACACGCTTGCCGTACCTTAAAGCATGTAAAATAATAACCTTAGCCAATGAACTCAATCAATGTCACACAGGGAGCACAAGTCTGCAAGCAAGTAAGGGCCTAATCTCTTTATGAATGCGCTTAACACGGCGCTAGAGGTTAATGTATTATGTTCATACCTACTTAATGATCGCCTCCGGCAGAAGAAGCTAGGTATGTTCGACATCGTTTATGCTCATATTGTCCTCCTACGGAGGAAAACGATAACCGCTACGCTTCGCTCCGAGGCATTCGGTTCAAATTCATGGGCAAAGGCAGCATCCAACGACAATGCTTTCTCAAGTTCAAGTGTGTTTGATCATTTACATAGCATACCCGTCCCACCAACAACCACATACATGCTGTCACCGTGAGCTTGACCTAATTAAGCAAATCATTTAAAATCCCTTCGGCCGAAAGCCGTGATAAACGGCCAACATGAATGCAGATTTTTTAAAAACCATCATGAGCTATGCCTCTCTACGAGGATAATAACTAATTGCCCTTCTTTGTCATTGTGCGGAATCTAAACTCGGGCAGCTTGCTTGCCGCTTCGTCACCGCCGAGTGGAACATTGCGCAATGTACATATGCCAAGTGAGAGAAGGCCAGTATTTGTCATGTCGGGCGATTGCGAAAGATTTTGCCTGATCTTGGTATCATTTGTCTTCGGGTCGATAAACTTGACCACCGTTGAGTTTTCATTCTTTGCAAAAGATTGATGTTAATATTCAAAGTCATGTGCGCCAAATGACATCAGTCAACATGCGCGGTGTGATGGGTACGCGAAGGCCTTTCATAGTTCTGTCTCCGAATTGTTTATTTACTTTGCTTTTATCACACGTTCGTCATTACCCAACTTTCGCAACAGGGCTTCATCTCGGGGTCATACAATTTACTAGTTTGCTTATATACACAGGAAATAGTGTTGTACATCCAATGATCGTTCCGAAACGGATTGCAAAATTTCGTCTGTTGTAATCGAACCCACGAAAGCAAGGTTAATTATTCAACGATATCGCCGACACTCAGTGAAGATCAGTGTAATTAATAGTCGGACTCATTTTTTCGTTGTTCTAATAATTCTTTTAACAAAATATTATGATACTTATGAACAAAAAAGACAGAATTTATAATCAGAAAAACCATTAACAACGAACTAGGAACAATCAACTAAGTCTAGCTTAATTAAGCGTTCATTTTGATTGACAATCAGTATACATTGTTTGGATGCAACATATGGATGTAGTTATTCTAGAATAACTGTGTGAATTTTATAACGTTATGTCCAAATCCGGGCTGATCAGTATTATGAATATACAGTTATATTCTCTCAACATAACAACCGTTGCTCTACTGATCAACTTGATCAATTATGCGAAGAACTTTATTATTCGCCCGCGACGAATTGTAACCTTCGGTCAGAGAAAAAAACTGATGTTGTTTTCTGAACAAAAAATGTTAGGCCTCAACCAAATTATTATTAGCGCTACCGAAGTCGATCGCATTCCGGATTAATCATTCATTCAATAATTTGCATCGGGACTGCATCGGAACAATGCGTCCCATCTGGTGTCTGGTTTTAATTCGGTTTTTTATGTTCCTAAAGACATTGACTTCTATAAAAAAGAATGCAAGATAGAGAGAGCGGCCAATGCTAAAGCTCTCGATTGCGTAACATTTTACCCTAAATGTTTGTTTGTAAGTTTGGCTCCAAAACATTAGGCTAAATCGGTTTTTCTCCACCCCAATAGATCCGCGAGCGAAGCAGCTCCCATTCATGGACAACCCACTGCCGACGCTTGGGATGGTGTTGACCTACCTCGCCTGGGTGTTGATCATTGGACCGACGTACATGCGCGACCGGAAACCGATGCAGCTAACAAACACACTCTTCTACTACAACCTCGGGCAGGTCCTGCTGAGCGCATACATGTTCTACGAGGTAAGTCCTTCCTTCGGTTGCTATTTAAATTTATTGCTCCCATAATAAGAATTGCATCACTCATTTTTACGGCTTCTACCTTCTGCAGCATCTGATGGCAGGTTGGGCCCGTGGATACAGCTTGACATGCCAACCAGTCGACTACAGTGACGATCATCTGTCGCGTCGGGTAAGGAAAGCAATTAAATCTTTTCATTTCCATACAAACAAGCACGAGTCTGCATATTTTACTGCTTCATTTTACTATTTCATTTTGCAGATGTTCAACCTGTGCTACATCTACTACCTCTCGAAGCTGTCTGAATTTGCGGATACGGTTTTCTTTGTGCTGCGCAAGAAGAAGTCACAAATTTCTTACCTCCATCTTTACCATCACTCGCTCACCCCCATCGAGGCTTGGATTCTAACCAAGTTCCTCGCAGGTATGCCCTCCTCAATGTGTATCGTTGTTGGTGCACAACAGGAAAGATTTGCCATCATCGTCATCCTCTACTAATGCGTTATCTTTATCTGCTCGTGGTACAGGTGGTAATACAACGCTTCCCAACATTATCAACAACTTTGTCCACACGCTGATGTATCTGTACTACATGCTGTCGTCGATGGGACCACGCTATCAAAAATATCTTTTCTGGAAGCAGTTTTTGACAGAAATACAGATTGTGAGTATTTTACAAACTCCTAGCATTATGCTTATGTTGTACAAATATGAATACTTTACCATCACTCGCTCACCCCCATCGAGGCTTGGATTCTAACCAAGTTCCTCGCAGGTATGCTCTCCTCAATGTGTATCGTTGTTGGTGCACAACAGGAAAGATTTGCCATTATCGTCATCCTCTAATAATGCGTTATCTTTATCTGCTCGTGGTACAGGTGGTAATACAACGCTTCCCAACATTATCAACAACTTTGTCCACACGCTGATGTATCTGTACTACATGCTGTCGTCGATGGGACCACGCTATCAAAAATATCTTTTCTGGAAGCAGTTTTTGACCGAAATACAGATTGTGAGTATTTTACAAACTCCTAGCATTATGCTTATGTTGTACAAATATGAATCTAATGTTGGTTGTTGTCTTCTATTTTCTTAGGCCCAATTTATCATCTGCATCGGGCATGCGATTAACGCACTGTTTACGGATTGCGCCTACCCGAAGTTTATCACCTTCCTGTTGCTCTGCAACGCAAGCATATTCTTCGTACTGTTCATGAATTTCTACCTGGAAAATTACCGAAAAAAGGCCAGTGTGAAGGCGGTGCAAGAGGCGGCATTCCTAGCAGTCTCCGGACAACATCAACAAACGGTATCACCCGAGACGCCCAAGAAGCAACAATGACTTTCCCTATTCAAAAGACTGAATACGGATATCAAGTGATTTTTGTAAATAGCACTACCTATCTGTTGAGCGATTAATGTGATAAGAAATTCTAAGGGATGGATGAAAGAAACGTAACCAGTTACATATACAGTAGATTAGTTGTTCTTTCTTTCTACTAACAATGAATGATTCTACCAAAAATACATCTCTCCAAAACCATTCCTAAATGAAACGGTTGAATCAATCAATTGTAAATAATTTTATAAACTTGTTTGATAAGATTGAACAAGACTATTGGAGCCAATATTCAACATTCAAGATGAACATAATAATAGTAATCAAATCGTTGTATGATAAATACAAATAAAGGTAATAAAAATACAAAAGAAAAGTTCCCAATACCGAATTACCGGCAATGATTTTGTAAATCTGGCATACTTAACATTGAAACGGGTGGAAAAGTTAAGTAGCTGATTTGATGGCATCATTTATTGTGTGTGAAATATAGATAGAGATTAATTCAAACGCATTTGCAATGCAACGACTTTCGCTTTTCCTTTTAGATTGTCTTCCTTATTTGATATCACGCTACAGTGTTAAGCATTTTTCATGATCAGATTTTTCTCACCACCATTTCCCATGATCTTGATTAACCTCGTGATGCTAGGAACGGTGGTAATGACGTCATTGTGCCGAGGGTAAATATATTAATCACAGAAATGAAAAGTAAAACAAATATGTCCCCATATGTAAAAATAAAAACATTCTAAATTAAATGAAAAATATTACTAAAAAAAGGCAATTGTATGTAGTTCTGAGCACACACAATCTGAACGAATCTGAAAAAACTAATCGTAACAAGAAATTTTCCAAACAGGCAACCAACCTACATTCTTATAAAGAAACGTTACTCAAAGCAAACGTAACGCTTCTAACGTTTCTAATAACTCACAACCTCACAACTAGATGGCGCTAGTAGCATTCCATCGATCGTTACCAACGTAGGTTTATTGCTACTTCCATGGGAAGGAGATACCGTACAAACGAGTACGTGATGGCCTTTTTTTTCGATACTCATTCTTCGTATGTCATTTATTTTTTATATATATATATCAAACGCAGTCAAAACACCATTCAACATTCAACATAACTTCTTCTATGAAACGCTATTTATAATTCATCAAGCACAGAGTTTTGAAATCCATTATCACTATTGCAAAACCCAACACTTTCATATCATTAGTATTATTCGTACGGTGTGGCATCGGCATGCTTGCTGAACACAACAAAAGCAGCACAAAAACCGAGATTAGTCACGCTGAAGGAAGTAACCGATAGTATGTCCGTCGTCATTGACGGTGTGAATAGTAAACCACCTATCGCTTGAATGCACATACTCTTCATAGGAAGGAAGAGTCACAATGTCCAAAAGATACTCCAAAAGATTTACCTTTTGTAAATGCCATTTTCAGTACGATCGTTGTATATTACTATATTTGTTTTTTGTTGCTTTGTAGCTTGTGACAGACAAAAACACACAAGGGTACCTGGACAAATGGTTCTATAACCTCATGAAACACGCAATTTACGACACGAGCTACATATAAAATCTGTTTGACTAGTAGGTAGTCAAGTAACTTTATTTACTAAAACAAAGCTGGACTAAGCAAATGAAAGGTGTTACCTATCTGCTGTCAATTATGACACCAAATCTCAAACCCAAAATTCGAATCACCTATCAATCCTATCCTATCTAGCGGTCGATCAAAGACCTTTCCTCGATACCGATCTCCGGATGACACTTTTCTCCTAACGAAGAGATGCGAAGACGGCGCGATGGCAACTATACACTCTCCTCAGTTAGAGGCTGTTTCTATTATTCCAATCGATTTATTTGTTGGATCAGGGAAAATCGTTTGGCCCGTCTTACCCTCGAGTTCAAGCCGTAGGTTTATATGGGATTCACACAGATAAAAAAAACGTCGGCTCCTACAACATGCACGTGGCGACGGGCGCATTATAGACACACACCGAAAAATTCCAACATTTCGTAACACGCAATAAGCAGGTCTGTTGTAGAGCTGCCAACACAAACCGAGCAGTAGCCATAAAAAGACACTGCCAACGGGTGGGAAGGAAGTCGACGACGTATTTCTCGCCCATTTCTATTCGAAATGGGGGGGAAGTTTAAAAGAAAATCGACAAGGGTCGCTTCCAAACAAAAACCATGCGGCGTTTCGAGTGAGCAGAGCTCTTCCTATTGCCATTTGATTCGAGTTGCATCGCAAAGGTGAGATGTGAATGTGTTGAAGATCGACGTTTCGGGAAGACGTACGACACTAACGGCATTTTGTCCACTAAGCTTCTACTTCCGCCGATGTTATTTTTCTAATTCCAATGTGTATTTTTACACCCAACGCGAACATAAATAAATTACACGACTACCGAAGAAAAGGTGATAGCAAAAGATTGACAGTGTGATGCTGTGAAAAGCATACGATAATCGAACGATTGATCGTGTAATATGCACGAACGTGTCACCATGTACCTACGATGGGTCCACATTTTCATATAGATTTGCCACGTAATTTGAGAATTTTCTACTGCGGAACATCTGGCGAAATAATGAATATGTTAAAAATATATTTTTTTCTTATTTTCGTACCAATTAGGTAAATTTAAAAGTGCTCAATCTCAAATGCGTTATTTTACAGTCCCGCCTCCCATACTTAAATAGTTACCGACCAATTGGTTTCCAAACAGAAGCCGGTTTGCGGAACGACCAAAATAACTTATACTGTTCTCTTAAACGCATTTTAATAAATCAAAATCGTACTCATGAACCGTCCCAAAGGAACGGGAGTAAAAAGAGCAACTTATTGGCTGAAAGAAGTCTATTAAGTCCATCAGAAAATTAATACTTCCTTCCTGAGTGCCTGCTCCCCCTACTGCGCCAATCTTTCACACTTCCCTTCACCGAACTAAAAGTGGGCCTCTGCCCGTATGGGTATTTTGTTCCAAAATATAGGTGAAAGTGAAGCACATACACAACACCACATATAAATAACTCCCCCATCAATCGCCCCGTGAGACCATTATTTTCTTGACACACTTCTCCACCATACCATTAGATCCGCACAGGATGGAGTAAAAAGCAGTTCGATTTCGAGCGCGAGGTTGATTTGAGGAGTCATTAAGCAGAATTCTCGCTTCTCGCACCCAGTAAACGCTGTGAAGAGGCCCGTTTTGAGGACAGTAGTACTATTTTAAGAACGCTTTTATTCCAGCAGAACAAAAATCACGTCCTCAAACAATCGACCACTCTGATTCTTGCTGCTCCGTAACATTTCACACTTCCCTCAATCGCAAGATCGGACTAACTTTCATTCTTTTCGTAAGAAAAACATGATGAAATATTTTTCATTCGCACTGAAAATAAGAAAGTAGGACTTACAGCTCCTCGCGCTGCCGTTGTGACAACACCATTTTCATGTTTTGATCTGCTGGTGAATGATTATAAAAATCGTCCTCCTCCTGCTGTTCCGTGCTGGTGCCGTTGGTTTTCCGCTCACGAAACTGTATCCTTTTACGGTTCGTTCGGATTACTCCTTCCGCCACCGAATGATCCGTCGTAGTGGAAACGGTTCAATTGAAATTGCCCTTACGCGAAGGACACGATCTTTTTTTTACTTTCACACACACACTAAAATAGCACTAGTCGATTACGACACAGCCAAACCGGAAAGATGCCGATTTTATTCGTTAAATTCAATTAACTTTTCGCTTTCGATCACTTCTTTTTTTTTGCACTTTCACTAGAGGTATAACTCGATCAATTTCGCTCAAAATTTCGCTTCCTTTCTTTGCACCTTTTGCACGGTTAGTTTACACCTTATTACGAGCTTGCGGCCTTTTTAATCTGCCGCTTCGTAAAATTGCACAAGGGTCGTAAATATTTTTTCTGACTTATACGTATTGTTATCTCTTTTTCTATTTTTTTTTTGTTTTGTTTTTGGTCGTCGATTTGTCGTTAGTCGATTTACAGATTTGATAGCTTCCGTTCCAGATATTATTGCACCAGAGAAGCGTTGTCAAACGCTCAGATTCCTCTGGTATGGCACCGACGTTTCGATTGTGACGTCTTGCCTTCGCGGCTTTGCACTCAGCCGGAACTAGAATGTGTTACGCTATCGCCGTCGTTTCACTTGCAGTATATGTTGTGCTGTTGTATCATCTAAAACGAGACAAAAAATAACATAGAGAAATAATTAGCATTTTCTTCATTATCAACAATAATATCAATTGATTGTTTTTTGTTTTGGTTTTGCAAACAGAGTAAAGAATCCTTATAAAGAAAACGAACTGACATTGGATATCAACCATGGCAATCAATGTCAGACATAAAAACATCCACCAGTAGCTTTCGTGCAGTAGCCGCCAATCAAAACAAAACAATAAAAAATGGCAAACAAGAGGCAAATAAACACTTCACGGTGAAACAAAAAACTTTATGGTGAAGAAACGCTCGACACAATGTCACCTGAACCACACATATGCAATGTTTTCACTGAGCTTACCCGTTTCTATAAATTCGCTGAACCATTCAACACCTTTTGTATTCGGTTTTATTTTCCACAAGTACACGTGAGCAATGGTTTTATATGCATGATGATGCACCTACACTGCGAAAGTGGGACTGTGAGAATGATACACCAGTGCACCAGCTAGTGTTACACTTTCAACCGCTAAGTCACGTTTCTTTTCCTGTTATTTTTTAAGCAAACATTCTCAATTCGATTCCATACCATTCCTATGGAACCACAGAGCAATATGTTACCCGAGAACTAACTTCTAGTTTCGCATGTACGCATCGTTAATTAAATCAACGCTTACGCGTATTTCGATTATCATGATTAATTTTAATACATCTTACAAATATGTTTAAAGTCCCCTTCCCATCGACATGGCGCAGCAAAACTAGGCAAAAAGCAATTTTCTGATCAATAAATTAGCACAACAGCATCGCTTAGCACACTTACATCGATTGAATAATTTGATCCACCGAGTATAACTTCCTTGTGCGGGCGTTACGAACAAAGCAGGTGATCGCCAATGTCACGAATGGTTAATTTATGCAACACCTTTATCGTGCGCTGCTTATTCGGAAGTTGGTAATGTTGCGTTCTCGTTCGTTTATTACTGTATTAAATCGACATAAAGATCCAGACCCTATGAAAGGTTGTTTCAATAGTTTCTTTGTCTTAAAACTTGAGGTTTTCACGTATACATTAGATTTTCCTTTCCGGACAAGGGTCTTTTCCTGTAGCGACACAACCTTTGCAAGTTTTTTCTACGCTTACAATCACGCTACCCAGATCCGGCGAATAAATTAACAAATTCTTGAACAAAAGAACCAGTCTGTATAAGGTGCCCGCAGAAAAGACGCAGAAAAGCAAACTATCAAATGTCTGGAGATTACACGTTTGTAGAGCAAGGTCTAGACATTGCTTGGATCGATAATTGGCCCTGCTTGGTGGTCGATGGCTATATGGCAACCTTGCTCGAATTTCCATGAAGGTTATTTTTCAAGCATAAAGCAAATGTACTACAGCTTTTACTTGTAGCGAATACATTTAATTAATGAAATATACAGTGCAAACTCGCTAGTTTGCTTGCATTTTTTGTTGTTATGTACTAATTTGCGCTTTTCATATTTACTTAAGCTACAATTAAAATTGGGGAAAGCTACACGAAAAGCTTGAAATGTTATTGAACAGTATATGGGTAATCAATTTAAAACCATTGTATTTGTACTGTAAATTTGTTTTCCTGTCGACAGAAACAAATCATCGTTTTATGTTTCTCGATATATGCGTGATGCACCATCATTAGTATCCTGTATGGAACCGATAACGGAAATGGCCTTATTCTCCCACCATTAACACACACACTAGCATAAAAAAATCATTTTATACCTTCCCCCGCAAGCATTTTTTTATAAATAATCTGCTTGATTTTTTTGTCCACGTCGAACCACCTCTGCGTACCCGGTACAAGATCCGGACAGAAACAGACGGTGGGTATCGGTTCAGAAACAGCCGGTGCGCATGCCCCATTCAACTTCATGCGTTCCGTTGCACAAAAGGCAACGACTGCATCGGCGAGATGCACAAACCCCATAGGACGGCGACAAAATGTCGATAAAATTGAGTATTTCGACGGTCCCTAGCCAACGAGAACACTGGTGGAGGACAAACAGCTTGCTCCATTTTACGGAGTGGCTTTCAAATGTACGGGTCGGTCGGTGGTCAGCCTCCCTACCTTATAGTGTCATGTCTATTTTTCGTTCGTTAGACAGAACTCCACAACTCGTAAACTACGGGTATCTCTGTGCAGCAATTTTCGACCAAATCTGCTTTTGAAAATCGAATCCTCCCTTACATCATAGCGAGAGCCGAGCAGTGAGTGTGGCGTCAACATGGCGTTCATTTTTCTTTCGGATTTGGTTCACTAGCTTCCAACAGTCTCTTCCCTGGTGGAATCTGCTGCGCTCGAAACACTGCACCAAAGTGAGTGAGTACTCTACCTTCTGCATCCACTCGAATGGAGCGGTAGCAGCTTGACGGCCGCTCTCGAGGATTGAGTTAATCGAAGATGGCACAACGCTTTTCGCTTCATTCGCCACGAACTATGATTTTCTCCCGGCCGGCACACGGTAACAAGCAAGCGGCATTTTCCGCAGCACGATTTCAGTTTAGCGGAGGAAGCGGAGCAATAATGGGGAATTGGGCAACATGGCCCAAAGAAATAGAGGACCCAAAAATGCTAGTTACGATAGATTTTTTAGTTGTAATTAAACATAACTTGTGGAGAAGTTTGAGTAAAACTATAATCAAAAATTTATCACATCAAGTATATCTTAAAGTATCTCTTTCAATTAGACATTTTTTTAAACCTTATGATTTATTATGGTCATGAATATCCCGACACTTTTAATGCACAACTCTAATAAGTATAGATAGTTATGTCCCATCGATGTGCCACAACCATCCGTATACCAACACGTCGTAGTAAATTACTTTACACTTGGTATCTGGCCCATAACAAAGCATTCCACGCGATATTTTACTTTCACTGCCATCACACTGACTCTACCACACTCGCATTATTACTGAGAGTGAAACACGACAAAGCCAAGACAAAAAATGTCGATAAAATTGAGTATTTCGACGGTCCCTAGCCAACGAGAACACTGGTGGAGGACAAACAGCTTGCTCCATTTTACGGAGTGGCTTTCAAATGTACGGGTCGGTCGGTGGTCAGCCTCCCTACCTTATAGTGTCATGTCTATTTTTCGTTCGTTAGACAGAACTCCACAACTCGTAAACTACGGGTATCTCTGTGCAGCAATTTTCGACCAAATCTGCTTTTGAAAATCGAATCCTCCCTTACATCATAGCGAGAGCCGAGCAGTGAGTGTGGCGTCAACATGGCGTTCATTTTTCTTTCGGATTTGGTTCACTAGCTTCCAACAGTCTCTTCCCTGGTGGAATCTGCTGCGCTCGAAACACTGCACCAAAGCGAGTGAGTACTCCTTCTGCATCCACTCGAATGGAGCGGTAGCAGCTTGACGGCCGCTCTCGAGGATTGAGCTAATCGAAGATGGCACAACGCTTTTCGCTTCATTCGCCACGAACTATGATTTTCTCCCGGCCGGCACACGGTAACAAGCAAGCGGCATTTTCCGCAGCACGATTTCAGTTTAGCGGAGGAAGCGGAGCAATAATGGGGAATTGGGCAACATGGCCCAAAGAAATAGAGGACCCAAAAATGCTAGTTACGATAGGTTTTTTAGTTGTAATTAAACATATCTTGTGGAGAAGTTTGAGTAAAACTATAATCAAACATTTATCACATCAAGTATATCTTAAAGTATCTCTTTCAATTAGACATTTTTTTAAACCTTATGATTTATTATGGTCATGAATATACCGACACTTTTAATGCACAACTCTAATAAGTATAGATAGTTATGTCCCATCGATGTGCCACAACCATCCGTATACCAACACGTCGTAGTAAATTACTTTACACTTGGTATCTGGCCCATAACAAAGCATTCCACGCGATATTTTACTTTCACTGCCATCACACTGACTCTACCACACTCGCATTATTACTGAGAGTGAAACACGACAAAGCCAAGACAAAAAAAAAAATAACCCCACACCTAGACCAACTCACAATATAGCTCGCAATCGCATGTCTAGCAAACGGTAGAAATTCGTGAGCTGATGCAGTTCTCCCGGAATGAAACATCGTGAGCTTTTTTCACCGGTACTAACTTCCCATAAGAACCACATAAATATGGAGCCACGCCACTCCTACAGAAATGTAGTTCCGGTGGAATCAAACACCACAACGAAAGATACGGGACGGTTTAATAATGGATCACGGAATACGCGCGGCAGGTTAATGAAAAAGAAATCTTACGTCCTCACCAAAAGCACATCACGAAATGGGCATCGAAACAGGAATACAAAGTACGGAGTGCTTCGTTTAATGGAGTGCACCAGCTTAGAGATGCAGTTGATGGTCTACTGTTCGGTTGCATACATTCCGCTCCTAGTATTCATTCATCTAATGCTTTTTGCCTTCCCCGCCGCAAACGTTCTTTCTCACGATTCCGGGATATAAAATTAATATTAATTGAGTCACGATTAAACTGGCTGAGTAGATCTCGCGATCGTTACTGTTTGTAACCATTCAAGCAAGGAATCTACAAGAGGATTTAAGGAAACGAAGTGAAGCAACTACAGCCCAATCTGTCAGACCATTTGTCATAGTAGAAGAAAGGTGTGATATCTGCGTTATGTTTTATTGCCTTAAAACGAACTATAAATGTTTAACATAGAAATTGTTGATTTGTATAACATATTTTCCCTTCAACTAAAGTTGATTACAAAGACTAACAACGTTTCTAACACCCAAACAACAAATTGCTCCTCTGTCAAATCTACACGTTAATCTACATCACATGAAGAATGCCGTAAAACAACATTACATTTGAAAGCTCAAAACAACGTTCCACTTGTGCCATTCCTAATCGACTTCATTTGAGAAAACTTTTACCCAACCGTGATCATTAGACTTTGCTGAAGCACTTGGCTTGGCTTATAAGATGCTGGCGACTAAGCTTCAAATGTGATGACGGTTAATGCCTGGGGTCCGAGCGCAAGAAAGATCGATGATACGTTAAAATGACCAATGATGCAGACAAATTGTCCCCCGGAACAAAAAATGGCTGGCCACCGCTTCACGCCCCGGCGGCGTACAAGCGGAACGAAAAATTCGTTCAAGAATCGTTAACTCTTTCTCTGTTTTCCAACACATCAATTACGAATCTTTGTTGCTTTTCCCAGTCTTTAAGAGACAGAGATACAAAAAAAAAAATCAACCATCGTTTGGAACTGCCGGGCGGCTTATAACAACAACAAAAAAGTTGTTTTGCAATCACATTCGCAAAAATTCACTTCCTTCCACACTGAGAGCGTTCCAATTTTCACTTTTGATATCCTGTTTTTTGTATATTTATATTACAATTACACAACTGAGTGCTTCAACCGCTGAACCCAAGAAAAATCTTGTTAGGAAAATGGTAAAGAAATCAACATCTCGAGCGACGTATGTGCGCTATTCTTTACATTTATTGGAAAATGCTTCGCACTGTTCGCTTCTTCCTTTTTAATGTGACCGCACATTCTTGAGTGACATTATCATTTTCCATTCATCTGCCATATGAAAGCACAATGAAAGAGATAAACATAAATACTATGTAAGCGGAAGGTAGAGCCCAAGAAATACCAAACTAATTTAAGCAAGAAAAAAACTGGAGTAATATCCCCAGCGGCAGGAACGCAGCACACTTTCATCACATCGAAAAATTAGCTGCACTGCAGCAAAACGAAGAAACGTTTACAGATAAAGCATTAATAATGGAACGCTGTATTTTTCTTTGGGGCAATAAACTAAAGACCCGAGTTGAACGGAGAGACACACAAAAACAAGTTGTCACAAGGAATGTCCTCCTGGAGATGAAAATACTGTACAGACGGGTTCTCAATGGAGAGGAAATCGTTCCAACGCCATTACGATACTATTCCAAACAGTCACAACAATCCTGCAGATGTAACACGTCCAACGGAACAAGATTTATCGATTTAATCGGTGGGACGACTGCATGTCAGCAGAGCCTCGAACGCATCCTATATCGGATAGTTCAAAGTAAAGGTAGGTATCCATTTCTCCGCTCATGACGATAGCTTCCATAGAGAAGACCTAGAAATGTGTTCTATCGCACCTCATTCCACTCCTTTTCCGATTCCTCATGATAGTCTTAATAATGAAGGAGAGATGTTCTTGTCTAGTCGAACTGCGGTTTCGTCAGTTAGGTAGGCTACTGTTACCGTTTGTGGTTTGTGAGTGCATACGAAGTGAACGAGTTTTCGTACGTTGTCGCATGAACAAAGTGGTTTATAGTTTAATTAGCCAGGCTCGAGTGTATGTGACGTAAATGTATAGCTTAAAGACAAAATTGCATGTTGTAACCGCGAAATCATTAAACCGAAATAGATATTCTAATTACAGTACATATGGTTCGCGGTGTGCTATCGTCTCCTCACACCGCAGCGCAGTATTTAACCATCATAAAGAAACATCAATCCGTTTTATTTAGAAATATTTAGAAAATTAAGAAAATCATCATCAACAGCTTTCAGTTTCCCACGACATTAAAATATTTTTTCCTGTACGATGTCGCAACTGCATTCAACATCCACATCAGTGTAATACTTTGTATAAAAGGTGTTGAACATCGCAACGAAACTTTAATTCAACGAAGAACTTACATAACTTCTTGATCGCAACGAGTCCTAAACATTATCGCCGGGAGAAAGAGCATGTGAAGACAAACGTTGCCTTCCCGAACGCTTCGAACTTGATGGACGAGGTTATGACCTTTACCCGTCGCATCGGGAGATTGGGTATGCTATGCAAAAAAAAATAGCTCCCATCACAAGCCCATCGTCTAAGACCAATCCTCGCCGTTAACCATAGTACAATTGGAAAAAGAAATTATCCAACAATGACCTCATCAATCATCGGGAATTATTCGTCGGAGACTTCACGGGGTGCTTTGGTAAGGCCCGTTGGTATCAGAGTTCGATGTGTATGATGGTGGTGGAGTTTATTTACATGGGAGCTACAACGAAAACTATTCGCGCATCACGAAGACCAGCATGAGCAGGTCCTCGGTACTATTTCTTGAGCTCTGCTGGAAATCGTAGTGGGTGGTGACGCCAGCTTTGCTAACAACATCGTACATAACTATATACCACCCAAACCCAAACGACAGGCCGATCAAGTTACCGTACACGAAAGCCCCGACCCAATGTTAGTGCCTTTTATGTGTTTATTTTTTGCCTATGCCAAAAAAATCAATATTTGCACCCCACTCCTGTTCTCGAGTTCCGTCTAGTCTGTTGATGTTTAGAAGGTCCATACACTGACCATACCGCGTTGCTGCCACCCTAACAACACTCAAGAGTATGCTTACAAGTAAGTACAATACATTTAACATACTGGTAACGATGGACAGCTAAGCTCTGTAGCACTGGACGCACCGCATTGGATGAATTGTTAAATAATCCAACCAGTCTTCAAAAATACAAACACTAACATCATTTATCGAACACTGTGGCAGTAACTTTGATTCCTAACAAAACCGGGTCCGGACATACAGTCAAAATATCGACGAAGCCAGCGTCAATAAAAATAGCGAATATTAATCCGGTTTCGCTCCATAATGGCAGAAATTTGAAATATATGACAAGCTGATTGAAATCCTGTCGAATTGATAACGTCAACGAAAAGCAGTACTTTCCAACAACCTTCGTTACCATAACTGGAATAGGGTTATAACTGCAATAGGCACATATGATTAGCATAACAACATAGGGATACGGAGGATTCATTCGTAGGAATAATGAAAATATGTCAACAAATCACTTCAAGGCATGAGTAAATTCATACATACATTGTTAAATCGAAACCACTATTTCAACGACACAAAAATGGCGAATGATTTAAGATTATGCGTTTCCCTATCTGATCGTATTCACCTATTATCGTGATTTGTGGATAACGACTCCATCTGACATATGTCCGTGCTTAGTTGTTCGATTCGTATCCGATTCATCTTTTAAACGACACGTTTCCGGCAGTGGTGAAAGCTGCATGTTGCAGATGAAATTTTCTTCATTTTCGTGAAGAAAAAAAATCAAACCCTGACAGGTATCCCGCTACTTCTATCATACATCCAACGTGTAACATCACTTCATAGCCAACGATAGGAAAAATATCATATTTCTGCACAATGCAAAACTTCCTCGTGCTGCGTACAAGAGACGTGCGATCGTATGAACGGAACAGCGAAAGGACAGTCCTTTCTCCTCACTGCGGGGCGCTCTATTGTGATAGTATATCATCATTTTGTTTCCACACACAAAAAGGACAAAACCGAGATTTCGCTCATAATGCGTTCGGTTTAGTCAACCTTTTCATTCCGAAAATAATAATACATTGCTCACGATTGACCCATTACGAAAAGGGTCGTCTTGGCGAATTTTCTGTCAATACTTGTCCCTTCAAATGCGTATTTTCACTTTCGCCCCTCTAAAGTGTGCACGTTGGCAAGATCTTACCACACGGTCAACGGTTTAGAAGATATGCGCGAAACGAAAAACCAACAAGTGAAACGATCGTCGTGACCATTGTTTTCGTCTGGTTACTGGTAAACAAAAAGATGTAATCTTTTTGCAGAGTGCTCCACCAGGTGGCGCTTCAAGCTGAAGCTTGTCGTCGTGAAGTAACCGCACACCATACCAAATGTCATGTTACCGTCTTCATAAAGCTCTGGGCATCGTTTCCCCACTTGCAATCGCGCACGATCACACGAAGATCATAGATCGAA
Source organism: Anopheles maculatus (assembly GCA_002091835.1). Taxonomy (NCBI): domain Eukaryota; kingdom Metazoa; phylum Arthropoda; class Insecta; order Diptera; family Culicidae; genus Anopheles; species Anopheles maculatus. The sequence goes on along the minus strand of KZ062141.1, from coordinate 134,845 downwards.
AACGTGGAGTGGAGTGGCGCTCTTAAGGAAAACTTAAAGCAATAGGTTGACCGGAAGAGCATTGGGGAAATTTGTGATAAATTTTCACGATTAGCAGAAGACAAATGATGTCGCTGAATGCGCCCCGTCGCACCGGTTGTACGTCGTCTGCGTACACTGTTGGCGTAAGTACCCACTTACCAAACGGTAAAAATCCCACCTCCACCCGTTATCCATCATGTGCCTGCTGAAAGCTCTTTGCCGCTTCAAGTTGTGGCAAAATTGCCCACCACCTTTCCCTGCTTCGGCGTGCGTGAAAGTGTCAAACAAGAAAGCAACGCGAACGTGTGGCTAAGGTGGCAGGACAGGCACACGACTTGATAGGAGGAAAGCTTAGGTTTACAGCAAGGGATCACTACTATCGGGCTCCAGGCCGTAGACAGATGGTGATGGAATTTCATTTCCTCTCCCGTAATGTCTACCGATAATGATGTAAATTTATCATAAGAGTGTTGCCTCCTACCGAGCGTACCAAGGGGGATGATTATTTAGCTTCATGCGTTCACACTCCAATGAAGTTGTTTATTTGACTCTAACTGGACTTAAATGAACATTTTACCGATGGCATGTTCAACGATTTTGTCTGGTGGGATTAAAACGTGCTTCTCTAATAAG